>JAGFNQ010009067.1:0-242932 GCA_024364735.1 Boesenbergia rotunda | reverse complement strand
TATTATCGGTTGTGGGCCTAGACTCGGTGTCTCTGTAATGTCTATTGGAGTTTCTTGAACTTCATCAAGTTCAAGCCACTCCCACTGTTTTCTTGTAAAAGAAATTCTTTTTCTAGAAATACAGCATGCCTTGAAACAAACACCTTTTGTTCCAAGGGATGATAGAATTGGTAACCCTTCGTTTCCTTAGGGTATCCAATAAATAGACATTTATCAGACTTAGCATCCAATTTGTCTGATACAACCCGCTTCACGTAAGCAGGACAACCCCATATCTTAAGGTGAGTTAAGTGAGGTTTCTTACTATTCCAAATCTCATATGGAGTAGTAGAGACTACCTTGGTCGGGACTCTGTTTAATAAATAAAAAGCTGTCTTAAGTGCATAACCCCAAAAGGATTTTGGAAGAGTTGCATGATTCATCATCGACCTAACCATGTCCATCAAGGTTCGGTTGCGCCTCTCAGATACACCATTATGCTGTGGTGTATATGGCGGAGTCCATTGGGATAATATCCCATTGTCCCTTAGATAATCTTGAAACTCTTGACTTAAGTATTCACCACCCCGATCGGATCGAAGTATTTTAATACTTTTGCCAAGCTGTTTCTCTACTTCATTTCTGAACTCTTTGAATTTCTCAAAAGGCTTCAGATTTGTGTTTCATCAAGAACACATACCGAATCGTGAGTGATCATCGATAAAGGTGATGAAGTAGTTATAGCCTCCTTGTGCTGGAGTTGACATTGGTCCCATACATCGTATGTATTAGACCAAGCAATTCTCCCACTGGATTACCTTTTCCCGGTAAAGGGTAATTTGGTCATCTTGCCTTTTAAGCATGATTCGCATGTATCAAATGAACCGGGTTCAAATGATTCCAAAATTCCACATCGGTGTAATTCGGTCATGCGTTCTTACTTACATGGCCAAGACGACAATGCCAAGTGTAGGAGTCTATTCGATTATCTATTCGAGCACGTTTGTTGCTAACTTCGATATTGAAAACGTCACTGGATAAATCTAACGTGTAGATGCCATTGCACAAAGTTCCATTCCATAAAGAACGCCATTTAAAGTTATGTAACAACAATTGTTACTAAAAGTTAAATGATAACCCTTTTCATTCAAACATGAAATAGATACAATGTTCTTTATCAACGAAGGAACGAAATAGCAATTATCCAATTCTAAGACACGTCCAGTGGGGAGCTTTAGCAAATATGTTCCGATGGCAACAGCAGCAATCTTTGCTCCGTTTCCAACTCGCAAATTCGCTTCTCCTTTGACGAGTCTTCTTCTATTCCTTAGCCCTTGTATGTCATTACATATATGTGAGCTACACCCAGTATCAAGTACCCATGTGTTTGAGGAAATAGAGTGACATTCAATAACGAAGATACTTGAAGAGGATGGGGCATCGGATGCCTTCTCTTTCAAGGACTCAAGATAAATCTTGCAGTTTCTTCGCCAGTGACCCTCCTTGCCACAATGATGGCAAAGTGCCTTTTGGTTTCTTTTCAGTCTTTTTAGCCTTTTTCTTCTTTCCCTTATTCTGTTCTTTGGCCTTCCTCTTAGAACCTTTCTTTGAGGAACCAACTAACAGTATCGTCTTCTGATCCTGCTTTACAGAAGGCTCTATAGTCTTCAGCAGGTTGAGCAACTCAGGAAACTGGTCTGGAGTTGCATTTTCAGAAGGACGTTTGGGAAGTTGATCTTCAAGGACACAAGCAGGCTTTTCTGCCTTAAGGACTATCCTCAGGTTTCGAAGCCAGTCTATGAAGTTAGGCCCAGTTAATTTGTTGGTGTCCAAATGGAAGCAAATTCAGGAAGACATGATCGAGTGATTACCTAGAAATACAAATTGAGATTATGTGAGAAGATTTATTAAAGAATGTATCAACATACATAAATTAAATCCTATTTATTTTCGAATTGATTCACCCTTATTATCAATTCGGGAGATCGTAGGAACATCTCCAAATAGGTTGATATCCAACCATAGATAAGAACAACCATGGCTGTGGCCATCAAGTTCCTCTTAGCTATGAAGGTAGGTAATTATACCGATTACACATCACATATATGTAACTATCACATTATGCTATCAACTAATTGAATGTTTGCATAAAACATTGGGTTGTTAACTCATTAACAAGTATGTATCATTATACATAGCACCCAACTGCACCTCTCTTTACATCGACCTTGGCTGTGGCACAACAAATCGATGCTCCAAGCTTAAGGCTGACCCATTAATCAAGAAATAGTTTTAACATGGTTGGAGCTCATTCAACCGCTTAGTCAGGCTTGGATGTGTCCAACAACCAAAACTAATGATTGACCTCTGACTCGAACTATATTATTCATAAACTAATTCCATGGTTTGAACATGTTGAGGTTCAAGTCGGGCATGGATGTGTCCATCAACCCAAGCGAGAAACAAAACTCCGATTCTAACCATATTAATGGAAGGTGTTGGCCTTAATATTTTGTAAGGGGTTTTGGGTCTCATTCTCTTTAAGCACATTCATGACATAAAATTATGTCATGACTAACGATTTCCTTAATAAAGTATGTATGTGACTTAATTTATCAAGTCTCATGAATTAAATTAGGAACCGGATTTCCTAATCATAATTTCATACTTTATTAAAGGAATTGTTTTGGGAAACAATTTCCTAAATTGTCATAATTAATTTCGGAAATAATATGTTCAAGACTTTGATTTCTCTAAATCAAATCTTATTAAATTAAGAGACAAATCCCTTAATTCAACCACATATTATTTTCATGAAAATCTCATTTAAGAAACTCTATAGGAAACCATTTTCCTAATTAATTTTGGAGACAACAATATGTAAGAGCATCACCTCTTAAACATATTTTATTCATGGATTTAATTAATTACAACAAATTGTTTTCTAAGGGTGGCTCCCCGAGGCTCAGATACCCAAAGAAAAGTAATGTGTTGTAAATCCAATTGGACGGCTCCCCGAGGCTCAATCCAATCAAACATGACAATTTCAATTAAAATTGGGAAATTAAATTACAACAACTAACTTTAAATTGGACGGCTCCCCGAGGCTCAATCCAAAATAAAGAATTTTGTTGTCAATTTAAAAACCAATTCAAATTTAATTGTCAATTAACTGTCCATGAATTTGTCTAGACTTTCTTAAAAGAAAGTGCCCAAAATTGCGAGATTTCGAAAATTGATTTTCAGAATAATTGTAAGTTTCTGGTACAAAGGAAACTTACATATTTCCAAAATTGGAAAATTTCTAAAATAGAAAAATTTCCAAAATTGGAAAGTTTCCAAAGATGGGAAGTTTCGAAATTATTATAAAATTTCAGAAAATAGAAAATTTCAAACGTTTGCGAAATTTCATGAGGATTTCCAAACTTTGAAATTCCTAAATCTAAAATTTATTATAATTTGAAAGTTTCCATAATTGAAATTTTTTTTCCGAAATTGAGATCATGACAAAGTTTTCCACAAAACAATTATTTGATTAAGTCGAACACTAACCGGCTCTGATACCACTGTTGGGACCGGGTGCATGTCGACAAGGATACGAGTTCGTAAAATTTAAAATTTTTACGTGCAGCGGAAGAGTTTGCATAAAATAATTTCTAAATTATTTTAACTTCGTATCTAGCATGCAACCTTATAGTGTATCGACATAATCATAAAATAAAAGTTTGCGAAAAAGTAAACTAATTTACCAAGTACCTCGCGTAACTCGAAGTAAGGGACGAGATCCAACCGTAGCGTCCCTTGGAAGCTTCGCCTCTATTCGCGTCCACGCCGAGTTCTCTTCGGGATGACTTCGCAAAGTCACGAGTTTTGTGCCGACGAGAACTACTAGATTCTCGGAAGGCACAACTAGAAGGATAAGAGAAAATAATGAAAAACTAACCAACGAAGTAACGGAATCAAATTCCGGGAAGAGAGGAATCGCTATCCGCTTCTTCTTCTTCGCGTTCGGGTTCTCCTTCTTCTTCTTGAAGCTCACGCCAACCTCAACTAAGGGAGGAGTTGCGCCGGCCCTAAGTCACCAAGTGGGCGCCGGCCCTAGGCTCCAAGTGGGCGCCGGCCCTAGGCAAGAGAGGGAGAGGGAGAAGAGAAGAGAAGAGATTAAGAGAGAGAGGGAGAGCTCTATGATTCAATTACTTGAATTGGAATTAAGGGCTAGCCTTTGGTTCCTTTATATAGTAGCAACTCCTTTGCTAAGTCTCCCTCTAAACCGAATTAACGGAATTAACGGAATTAGTTATAAGAAATTTATCTTATAAATTTTCTTATTGCTTATTCCGTTTAAGCCTAGTCTTATTATAACCATTTATAATAAAACAATTAGTTATCATAAGAAATTTATTCTATAAATTTTCTTATGAATTTTATTATAACTAACTTTATAATAAAACTAATTATTTATCATAAGAAATTTATCCTATAAATTCTTATGAATTAATTCCGTTTAAACCAAGTCTTTATTATAAACTAATTTATAATAAAAACTAATTCTTCTTCTCTTTAAATTATGGAATAAATTTTATAAGAAATTTATAAACTTTCTTATTATGGAAAAATCAATTCATAATTGATTTTATAAAATTAAAATAAACCCAATTCATGGATTATTTTAATCTTCCATAAAAGAATAAATTTCTATAAATTTATTTATATAAATTTCTTTATACAAATTTATTTATCCATAATTCATAAAATAAATCGTGCTTGATTTATCTTATTAATTAAACCAAATAAATTGATTTAATTCCCTTTAATGGCCGGCCACCACAAGGAGGGTTAATACCCTCTTTGGTCGGCCAAAATCGACCCGAACCGATCGCGAATTAAACTCATTTAATTCGCCCAAAAAGCCTTCAAAAGACTTAGCCATTTTAGCTTCCATTGCGCCTCTGATTAACTCAGATTCGACTTATTTCTCTTGATCGGAAAATCTAATTTTCAACTCGTTTTAAATCCCTCGGATTACTCGTAGTGCGTGTGACTAAATAGGCTTTCGATTTATGTTGGCCGTCTATAATTAACTAATTATAGAACGATCATGAGTGGCACCTAGTAGTACATCATGATCCCCAATTAATCGAAAGATCAACGGTTTGACCTCAGAAGAAATTATTCTGAAACCCTTCAGCAGCTCTAATGAATCGTGCCCCATTCCCTTCACCACCTTATACCCACTTGGTTCAGGACACGGTCAATGGTGTCAGTCCCCACTAGGCTGACTACGTCACGCCTAGCCCAAGTAATGTCTTACTCGTCCTTTGGATTTCTAATTACTCTCATGTATTTTAGAGACTCTCACTCTAAACATGATATGCTCTGGCAGAGGCTTTGAGTAACAATCCGACGATAGGCCTGGGTATACATCTCCTCGCAAGGAGTGGTGAATCCTTTGTAGGCTGTTCAAACATCTTCGGGCACTTCGGCTTATACCCGATCATCCTGGGTCCACACCTCCTTGGAGATGCTTGCTTAAGATGTCAAAGTATAAGTCACTATGACCAAGATGACTTGAACACCGCAAGTCAAAGGAACATCGCACTTAAGCCGCAGTAAGATCTTCATTGACATATCTACATGTAGATTCCCATATGAAGTCTTACAGCTAGTCACTCCAATGAACTAGTTCCCTTAACTAGCATCCATGTTTATCTCCGGACATCCCAATGTCACCAGCCAGTGAGAATCAGCTGATTAGAGAATAACCCATGCTAGTCTCAACAGAATTGATAGTGTCCGTTTTTATCAATTCATCGACTAGGGATATTTTCAATACTTCACATTTGCGCATTTAGAGATAATCACTAGTTGTGATCTCATCACAAATTCTCTTATGCTGTGAGTTGTATTGCGGACATTCAGTAGATGAGTTTAAGATCCCAATCAAATACATAAGCATGTATACTCAAATAGTGAATTATCATTTATTAATATAAATGTTTTACAATCATAAGGCGATTGCCTTAGGACACTTCTCTCATATCACTAACACTAGGCCCGATGTATCGTATGCCCTGAGCGTCACAAGCAGATACTAGTCTGATCCAGGAATGGATCATTGGGCGGCTGTTAAGACAATCCTCAAGTACTTAAGAAACACTAAGGATGTGTTCCTAATATATGGAGAAGGTGATATGGTAATACGTGGGTATACATATACCAGTTTCCAGATAGATAAGGATGACTTCAAATCTCAGTCCGGATATGTATTTATTTTAAATGGAGGCGCAATATGTTGGAAGAGTTCCAAGCAAGACACCGTAGCGGATTCTACCACGGAAGCGAAATATATTACAGCTTCGGAAGCAGCAAAGGAAGCAGTCTGGATCAAGAAGTTTGTCTCAGAACTTGGTGTGGTTCCAACCATTGATGAAGCAATACCGATTTACTGCGACAAGAATGGAGCTATTGCACAAGCGAAGGAACCAAGGTCTCATCAGTGATCCAAACATGTGCTTCGCCGCTATCATCTGATCAGAGAGATTATAAGTAGGAATGATATACAAATTGAGAAAATTCCCACCGAAAGGAATTTAGCGGATCCTTTAACTAAGGCCTTGCCTCAAATTAAGTTTGAGGGTCATGTTAGAGCCTGTGGTATTGGGTACCGTAGCGATTGGCATTAGGCCAAGTGGGAGTTTGTTAGTGATATGAGAGAAGTGTCCTAAGGCAATCGCCTTATGATTGTAATCATTTATTCTAATAAATGAATATTCACTATTTGAGTATACATGTTTGTGTATTTGATTGAGATCTTAAACTCATTTACTGAATGTCCGCAATACAATTCACAGCATGAGAGAATTTGTGATGAATTCACAACTAGTGATTATCTCTACATGTGCAATTGTGAAGTGTTGAAATTGTCCCTAGTCGATGAATTGATAAATATGGACCCTATCAATTCTGTTGAGACTAGCATGGGTTATTCTCTAATCAGCTGATTCTCACTGGCTGGTGACATTGAGATGTCCGGAGATAAATATGAATGCTAGTTAAGGGAACTAGTTCATTGGAGTGACTGGCTGTAAAACTTCATATGGTAGTCTATATATAGATATGTCAATGAAGTTCTTACTGCAGCTTAAGTGCGATGTTCCTTTGACTTGCGGTGTTCAAGTCATCTTGGTCATGGAGACTTATACTCTGACATCTTAAGCAAGCATCTCCAAGGAGGTGTGGACCCAGGATAATTGGGTATAAGCCAAAGTGCCCGAAGATGTTTGAACAGCCTACAAAGGATTCACCACTCCTTGCCAGGAGATGTATACCGGAGGCCTATCGTCGGATTGTTACTCGAAGCCTCTGGCCAGAGCATGACATGTTTAGAGTATGAATCTCTTAAATACATGACAGTAATTAGAATCCGTAGGACGAGAAAACGTTACTTGGGCTAGGTGTGACGTAGTCAGCCTAGTGGGGACTGACACACATAGACCATGTCCTGAACCAAGTGAGTATAAGATGGTGAAGGAAATGGGGCACGATTCATTATAGTTACTGAAGGGTTTCAGAATTGTTTCTGAGGTCAACCATTGATCTTTCGATTAATTGGAGATCATGATGTACTACTAGGCGTCACTCATGATCGTTCTATTATTAATTGATTAATTATAGACGGCCAACATAAATCGAAAGCCTATTTAGTCACACGCACTACGAGTAATCCGAGGGATTTAAAACGAGTTGAAAATTAGATTTTCCAATCAAGAGAGATTAAGTTTGGTTGAGTCAAACGATAAGTCGAATCTGAATTTTTCAGAGATGCATCGGAAGCGTAAAATGGCTAAGTCTTTTGAATTCATAATAGATGAATTAAATAAATTTAATTCATTAGGGCTTGGCTTGGATTGACCGGCCAAAGAGGGCCTCCATCCTCTTTGCTTGGCCGGCCACAACAAAGGGAGAGAACCAAGATTTTGGTTCAATTTATAAAATAAACCAAGTGTGGTTTGTTTTATAATATTATGGATGATATAAATTTTTATATAATAAACCAAGGTTTGGTTTATTTTTCATGGAAATTAAAATGAACCATAGATTGGTTTATTTTATAAAATCAATCATCAATTGATTTATGATGATAAGGAAATTTATTCCATAGGAGAGAAGAGATTTGATTGATTTTTTATCATGAATTAAAATATGATTTTAACCATGATATAAAATCAAACTTGGCATGATGGAATAAGTTATTCCATATTTGAGAGGCTTGATGGTTGAGAGGCCACTATATAAAGGACCCAAGGCAAGGCTTGGGTGATAATCGTAGAGATGAAGGCATAGGCTCTCTCCCTCTCTTTCTCTCCTTCTCTTCTCTCCTTCTTGCCGTGCACTAACCAGCCCCAAGAAGGAGCACCAGGCGGCCGCCCCTGCCCTTTCCCTGCCGACCACCACCTGCTGCCGGAGAAGGAAGCTCCGACCATCTCTTGGCCGGAAGAAGTCTTCCGACTTCTCTCTTGGTTTTTCTCGTCGCGTTCTCAGAGAATCTAATAGTTCTCGAGAACACGAAACTCGTGGCTTTGCGAAGTCATCTCGATGATACTCGGCGTGGACGCGAATAGAGGCGGAGCTTCTAAGGGACGTTTACGGTTGGATCTCATCCCTTCCTTCGAGTTACGCGAGGTAATACGTAAATTAGTTTATGTTTATGTAAAATTTTAAATATATGATCATGTCTACACAAGATAAAATTGCATGCTTAGATGTGTGGTTAAATAATTAGAGAAATTATTTATACTAAACCTTACGTTGCACGTAATTATTTTTAAAATTACGAACCCGCATCCATGTCAACATGCACCCGGTCCCAACAACATCTCCTTTGATAGAGGAACTCCATGCCTGAAGGGTAGGAAACCCTTCTTGGAGTTTTCCATGCTAAAATGAGACAAGACTGCATCAACATATGAAACTTGGGATAAGCACAACATCCTTTTTTGGCGATCCCTTATCACCTTGAACCTAAGGATGTGCCCCGCTTATCCTAAATCCTTCATATCATACTGCTTTGATAGCCAGACCCTTACGTCTGATAACATTTTGACATTGTTTCCAATTAACAAAATGTCATCTACGTAAAGTACAAAAAATACTATGACGTTTCCGTCACATCTTTTATACACACTTGACTCATCCGGACTTTGAGTAAATCCATATGACTGGATTACCTCATCAAAACGGATGCTCCAAGACCTTGAAGCTTACTTCAATCCATAGATGGATCGATTAATCTTGCACACTAGATGTTCTTTGCCCTTGGCAATGGAACCTTCTGGTTGCTGCATGTACATGGTCTCCTCAAGGCTCCCGTTAAGGAAGGCTGTCTTGACATCCATCTGTCATACCTCATAATCCATATGAGCTGCAATAGATAAGAGAATCCGAATCGACTTTAGCATGGCTACTGGTGAAAAGGTCTCCTCATAATCGATACCCTCTTTCTGAGTGTACCCTTTCGCAACAAGCCTTACTTTGAAGGTCTCAACCTTTCCGTCTGATCCTCTCTTTCTCTTGTAGATCCACTTGCATCCAATGACTTTTACACCATTGGGTGGTTCTAGTAGCTCCTAGACATGGTTAGAATCCATCGATTCTATCTTGGAGTTCATTGCCCTTCACCAAGAATCTGCATCCTTGTCTTGGAGGGTCTCGTCATAGGTCCAAGGATCAGGTTCATGTTTACCAGAGACCAAGTCTGAAGACTCTCCCAAAAACATGAACATTTCAGGCTATCTCACAACCCTCCCACTACGACGAGGTACTACCTGTGTGTCCTGAGTGACACGCGGTGCGGTGACTTGTGGTGTATCCTCTTGTACCATTGGTGCTGAAGTCGGAACGTCCCCCCTTAACACTTTAAGCACTAGTCTACTCTTTGGCTTATGGCTCATCATATAGTCCTCTTCCAAGAATCTGGCATTTGTGCTAACAATTACCTTTTGATCCTTAGGACTATAGAACAGACCACCCTTCGTTCCTCTTGGATAGCCTACGAACAGACGTACCTCCGTACGAGATTACAACTTATCAGTATCTCCCTTCAGCACATGTGCTGGACTACCCCAAATCCGAATATGTCCTAGACTGGGCTTGCGCCCAGTCCACAGTTTTGTGGGAGTATGAGGGACTGACTTAGATGGAACCAAGTTCAGTATGTACGCTATAGTTTCCAGAGCGTATCCCCAGAACAAATCAGGTAAGTCTGAATAGCTCATCATTGACCTAACCATTTCCATAAGTGTCCTGTTCCTTCTTTCTGCTACTCCGTTCTGCTAGGGTGTGCCAGGTGCAGTTAGCTAGGACTGAATCTCAGCTTCTGATAGGTAGCTCCTAAACTCTCCAGAGAGGTACTCGCCATCACGATCTGATCGCAGTGTCTTGATACTTTTACCACGATGTTTCTCCATATCAGCCTTGAATTCTTTGAACTTATCAAAGCATTCAGACTTGCGACACATCAGGTAAATGTACCCATACCTTGAATAATCGTCAATGAAAGTGACGAAATATTCAAAGCCTTGATAAGTGTCATTTTGTTGATCATTTCATATGCTTTAATCCGTATTTGACCCATGTTTTACTTGTATAATTGTGGATTTATTCTAGGTTCTAGGATTTATACTCTTTTTGGACTTAATTGTAAATTTTGATATTTTCGAGTTGTTTTGTCACTAAATTTTTGATCTACTCTTGTAGGCTTGAAAGGATCATGGACCTGGGTTAAGTTGGGTCAAATGTTGAGTCAAAAGTGGACTAGATCAAGTGATCAAGCTTCGACTCATTTGGATCGTCCGATGCAAGAACGGTTAGATCTAGACCATCTAAGAACTTATGATCAATCCGAGCTGGGGTTAAGGCTAATCGATCGATCAAATCAAGATCTGAAGGTTTCATCCCAATCAGAGATCATCTAGCCGTTGGATCATGATCAGAGTGATCTAGACCACCCATATAAAGATCAAGGTGATCTGAACCATCCGTTGGAGATCTGGCAGATCCGAGCTACCACGAGGATGATCCTGACCTCTGATCGAGATCTGGAAATTTTGAATCAAATCGGACAAAGATCCACCGTTGGTTGAAGCGGGATTAATCTCAGCCGTCCAAATTAAATGGTTTAAGTTTAAATTGAAATTCCCTCGGCAGATCTCGGCGTCGCGTCTTCGCCATTTCCAGCTTCGTTCTTCTTCGGTTTTACTCCATTTCTTCGGCGATTTTCTTCAGTGAAGGCGTGGCCAATTCGATCACGATCTTGGATCAAGATCTGGATCCTTGGGAGAAGGCTTCAATGGCGGTTTTAGCTCCAGATTGCGCCAGATGCAGTTTTGAGCAGATCTGACATTGGAGTTTAATTTTCCCCGGATTTGCGAGTTTAAGGGGTTCTTGACTTGCCCTTGCGTGACGAACAAGGTGGTCTCGAGACAAGAGAGTGATTGAGAGTTAATTTCCTTAGTTAATTTCTGTTCTTTAGCTGTAATTTCAGTTTCAATTGCTATTCAATTCTGTTTTCGTATCACTGCTGTAATTTCTATTTCTGTATTGTCTCTACTTTAGTTTGGTTTTAATTCTGCAAGTAAACTAGCTAGTGAAGTGGTTCAGTGGTAAGTTGTATTCAATTCTAGTGTATTTCTTGTTTGTTACTAGCGTATCAGCTGAGTTCTTAGCGTGCCAATTCTGTTTCTGCAAATTCGATTTTGTCTCATTTCTTAAGCTTTAGTCGATTCAAGTTCTAGATTTCTTTCTGAATTTACATTGCAGTAGTTTATTTCCATAGCAATTAAGATCAAGATCTGCATTCGGTTTCAGTTAATGCTTATCAGTTTTAATTTCTGCCAATCAGTTGCTTCAATTTCGATTCCTTTGTTGAATTGTTTAAGTTCATATGAGTTGAGATTTGCATCTGTTATACATTAGTTCGATTAAATCAATTTTGCTCTATTGTATTGAATTAGTTGTTTGTCTTCATTTCTTCATTTCTCTTGTCAGAATCTGAATTCCTGAGTACATTACTGAATTTCCGAAACTGTTTACTGAATTCCTGCATTTTTACTTCTGCATGGAGTTTACTGAATTGATCAAACTCTTGATCTGAAATTCTTCATTCATTCTTGTAAGGGTTCTTATCTGTTAACTTGCTTTTCAATTTTCCTTGATCAGTTTCATTTCAGCTGTCAATCCCCATTTTTGGCACACAAGTTCCTTATTTGCTTTGTATCAAGTTTGTTTCCATTTTGCACATTGTATCAAAAGAGATTTAGTCACCGATTGATATCAAGTTAGATGTTGTTTTAATTGTGCTTTGTTGCTATTAGTAGGTTGGCATTTGGATTGTTATCGAATTTTATCATCCATGTGTGCATTTGTTGTTCTTAAAATTCGTGGTTAAGAATTGTTTCAAGTTAGGTTGTTTCCAAGAATTTCCATTTCTGTTTCCATTCTTAAGCTGCACATTGAGTTGCATTTGAAGTAAGGTTTGTTTTTTTTTCGAATTCAATCAAATCGTATTAGCTTCATTAAGTCTCCATTAGTTAAGTCCTAACTTGCTATTACCTTGTCTAGCTCACTTAGTTAATTTTGTCTTTCCTTTTCATTGCATTTTCATTGCATTGTCATTTTATTTGCAAACAAAACCCAGATTTAATTCGAAACCCGAAAACATTGACGACACATAAATGCAAGCTTGAATCAACCAAACTTGAACTAGCCCTTGGAAAAATACGACCTGAGGCCCCTTTACTACGCTTTTATTCTTTGATTGCAAAAAGGGTTTCCAGCACATTTATAAATTTCTAAATTCTGATGGATCTACATTCGTGACAACTTTAATTAGCTAAATTGGGTCCATCAAGCCTCCTTTAGCCTGGATTGACATAGGCCACATACATCAGAATGAATCAATTCTAGCACATCTTTGGCCCTATACCCCTTAGCCTTGAAAGGCCTCTTAGTCATCTTACCTTCCAAGCAAGACTCACAGGTCGGGAGATCCTCCACCACCAATGAACCTAAAGGCCCATTGACTATCAACCTCTGAAACCTACTAAGGTTAATATGACCAAGCCTAAAGTGCCAAAGATATGTCTGAATCATCTTAGAAGGCTCTTTTCTCTTATTCAAGTTAGATGATGAGCTATTTACTTCAGTGTGCATCGTGGGAGGTTTTGTTTCTAGAGTATACAGATTGCCAACCATTGTACCTGAACAGATAATCTCTCTGTTTCTCTTAATAACAACTTTATTATCAAAAGTAACTGAATATCCATCCTTAAACAACTTAGAAACTGAAATTAAATTCTTTCTAAATGAAGGTACATAAAGGCAATCTCTCAGAACTAACACTTTATTCCTCTCAAAAGATAAATAAAAGACTCCCATTGCTACTGCTGCTACTCTTGTAGCATCGCCCATGTAGACCATGATTTCATTATCTGCTAGCCGTCGGGTTTCCAGGAACCCCTGCAGAGTATTGCAGACATGGTCAGTGGCTCTTGTATCTACACACCAGGTACTGGTAGATAGCACCACTAAGCATGCTTCTACGACTAAGACTGAAGAAATACCTTTGCTTTGATGACAAGGACAGTCCGTCTTCCAGTGCCTATTTTGGTTGCATATGAAGCACTTGCCTTTCGACTTATTCACACCAGTCCAGGGTGCTTGCGATGCTCCTGCCTTCTTGAACCCTACTCATTTCTTCTTCTTCCTGCCTTTCGGCTCAGAGGAAGAAACCCTTTGAGTTACTAAGGCCTGTGAGTTCTTCTGAAAGAGAGCCTCTGCCACCCAACGTATAATTCTTCTTGTTCATATTATAGTTTAGGTTGAACTGCTCAAAACTCTTTGGTAGAGACTGGAGTATGATATCGACCTGGGATTCCCCGTCGATTTCAGCTCCTAGTACCTCAATCTGATTGAGATGAGCCATCATCTTTAGGACATGATCCCTAACGGGTGTCCCTTCAACCATAGTGGTTGACATCAGACTCTTCATCGCACTTTGCCTAGTAGCTCGACCTTGGTGCCCGAAGAGGTCTTTGAGGTTCAGCATCATGTCACTGGTAGTGGGCATGGCCTGATGCTGATGTTTCAGCACATTCGACATCGATGCCAGAATATAACACCGCGCCATCTCATCTGCCTTTTTCCACTTCCTATAACGCTCCCGCAACTCTTCACCAGAGTCTTCTCTAGGCTTTTCCGGACATTCTTCGAAGAGTACAAATTTGTACTCCTCAGCAATGAGGGCAATGTCTAGGTTTTTCTTCCAGTCAATGTAATTTGGGACAGTAAGTTTATTATCCTTAAGAATTGTTGCTAGTGGAGTAAAAGCCATTATGAAAAACCTGAGAATCACAACATACACTACTTTAGAAATCAAAAATAAACTGATTCCTCAAAACAATTAATTTTCAAAATTCACCAACACCCCTATACACCTAGAAATTTACATGCCACGATAGTGTGGACGTATACGAATCCCTACATTCGTAAGAGGAGGTTTTACCCTTCGATCTTATTATCTTGTCAACCTAACTTTTTGACAAGTAAGATCAATAGTTGGTTTCCTTGGGCTCTGCAAAATAATAGCAGTGACTCCGATGGGGAGGATACTATTATTCACATCTAAGTGTGCACCATTACACGACACTAAGCAAATTATTTTCGATTATGTGCCTTCCGATGGGGAAGTCCACACGCTCTTCAATAATATTCTATAGTCTTTTTCGACCCAGTGATCCGCAGAACAAGTCCATCCGATGGGGAGGAAGGCACTCAAAGCCGACGTGCAGACTTGTTTGCATCACTTATCGAATTGTAATGGAAGTCGTGGGACCCTTAGAGTCCCTCTCCCACTTAGTAATTTATCTCGAGGAATTTTCTTAGCACTACCACACAACCAAGCACACAACTAATAACATGAAAATAAAATAATGAAAAATCCTAGATTTTTCCAACTTTCATGGCCCCTTGGTCTCCCATGTGCCTCCAGTCATGTCGTCACTTCGTCCACTCCTCCCTTCCTTCTGCGCATGCTACCTTGAGGGATCTCCGAGCCGAAATGAAGAGCTAATTATTTACATCACTAATCCTATACTCCACGAAGGAGTGTACATGAAATCTAGATCAACTGTAAATAAAAAAACTCAGCTAAATATGTGTCGTATTTAATTACAAAAATCAAATACCTAGCCTCGTCAACTCCGAGGATTAATTAATTACAAAAAATTGCAAAACAATCACACAAACAATATTTTGGCCATGAAGTTGGAATCTCGTGCCTGCAACACAAAGTTAGCCTACACATCCATGCATCATCAAAATAAAATGTATGAAAATTGCAAAATTAACCAATCCTAAACACACAAAGCCGAAAACCTCAGCTCGGATACCAATTGTTGGGTATGACTTGCCGGGTTTTCATAGCAAATACCTGTTGGATAGAGAAAACACGATAGAGGGGGGGGTGAATATCGTGAAAATGTTTCAGATTAGAAAAGAGAATGCGCGGTGAAAAATTAAAACAAAACAGACACGATCACAAGGATTTTTACTTGGTTTGAAGTCGCAGTCGACTCCTACTCCAAGGCCCACGGTCCTTGACCGTTTACTGCGGGCAATTCTATAATTGTGCAAGTTTTTACAAAGATTTATACAGTAATAGTGCAGTAAAAAAGAACAATTATACTCTTCGTTACCGACGCCCGGTGTGGATCATACTTCGGTGCGGAGGGTCATCGTCGGCACTTGAATCTCGAGATTGGAGGTTTCCGGAGCAGAGCGCTTGAGTCGAAGAGCGTAGAGGCGTTAGAAGCCCTTCGCTAGGTGCCCAACAGTCCTTCGCCAGGTCTTAGGGTTTCGATGCCTAGCAGTCCTTCGCTAGGTGCCCAGTAGCCCTTCGCTATGACTTCGTTCTGCACACTCAGTGAGCATATTAGACCAACATAACATCTTAACTTTTGAACCCTTTGCCAATATCAAAACCCAGGTTCGACTTAGGTGCTGCCTGCACCAACAATCTCCCCCTTTTTTATTTATGGCAACACGGTTCAAAAAGTTAAGTTAAAAAAATAGTTAAAAATTCCAATTTCATTTCCTCCCCCTAGATTTTTCAAAGGTTCGCGGGGTTTGAATAAAGTTTCTAAGTTTACAAGGGAAATTATTTTTCAATACTTAGAATTTTTTCCAAAAAAACATGTAAGTTTAGAGAATATTTTCCAAACAAAATTTTGGGTTGGAGAACAATGTAACTTAGAAATAATTTTCCAAAAATAATTTTTGAGTTTGGCACTTGGAAAATTTGTACTTAGAGATTTTATACTTAGAAAATTTTCAAGTCAATACTTAGTTTTCGCACTTTTGGAAATTTTTTCTAAACTTCTTCTGAAGTTTTTAGTACTTAGAAAAACTAAAAAGAATTTCTACCATATTTTGAGTTGAAAAAATTTTCCCAAGTACTTTAGAAATTTGAAATTAAACTTAGAAATGTTTCTATTAGTGAAATTTAAATTAAGTATTTAGAGAACTTTTAAAAATAGTTTAAGTAATTTTGAAATTTGACTTAAGTCAAGTACTTACAAATAATTTTGAAAACAGCGTAAGTACATAGAAATAATTTTGTGCAATTGACTTAAGGGATTTTACTTTTTGAAAAAGGAGATAAATAAAAAAAAAATTTCAAAAAAAATTAAACCTTCTCTAAATTTTAAACCTTCTCTCCTTTCCAATGTCTCCCCCTTTGCCATATATCAAAAAAAATAATATAGCAAAACATTATAGCAAAAGAAGTAAGGTGCTGTACTGAACCAATTCAAGATATAAACTAGACCAAATCAATTTGAATTATCTCTTTCGGGCCCTGTCTAACCCAATTAGCTACTTACTAACTGTTATAAACAGTAGCTTTCGCTAGGTTTAGTCAAGTTAAGTGTTCTGTTCAAGTTAGATTTTCTAAGCTTGACACTTAACTTGATTTCTGTTTAGTGGTATTTAGTGCCCTAATTACTGCAAATGCACAGACTTAAGCATCTTGAATCAAGGCAAAGACCTAAGCATCTCAACGCATTCTAGGTTATCATTCAAAAGTACCCTAAGGTGCTTGTGAGATGATGGCTTCTAGATCTATAGGTGCATGCAGTTGTAGGGTTAGGGCCTAAGCTAAGTCCATTTGTGAAAAAGCCCTAGTTTTAAAGGGGGTAATTTTTTCAGAAAAAACTAAGTCGAAAAAAAATTAGTTTAAAAAAAATTTCAAATTAAGTAGAAACTGATAAGTAATAAAACAATTTTAAAAGAAACACAGAAGTAGAGTAAACTTATTCTACCAAGTATAACCCTAACTGCCTTCTTAGTGAGCTGAATTCAGACTCAGGTAAGGGTTTGGTGAATATACCAGCTAGGTTTGATTTGAGTCTATATGCTTAAGGACTATTTCACCCCTGGCTACGTGATCTCTTACAAAGTGGTGTTTAACTTCTATGTGTTTAGTTCTGGAGTGTTGAATTGGATTCTTAGTTAGATTAATTGAGCTTATCAATGTAGACCTGAGTTTGAGTGTAGCTGAGCTGGAAGTCTTTAAGAGTGTGCATCATACATAAGAGTTGTGCTACACACTCTCCTAATGCAACATACTCAGCTTCAGTTGTGGATAGAGCTACACAGTGTTGTTTTCTACTGCACCAACTCACTAGACTATTTTCTAAAAGTTGGCAGCTTCCACTTGTACTTTTTCTATCTAGTTTACAACTAGCATAGTCAGAGTCCGAGTATCCTGATAAGTCGAAAGTTGAGGTCCTAGGATACCAAATCCCTACATTTAGGGTGCCCTTAATGTATCTAAGTATTCTTTTTAGGACTGCTAAGTGCATTTCCTTAGCACAAGTTTGGTATCTAGCACACATTCCTACGACAAAAAGGATATCAGGTCTGCTAGCTGTAAGGTACAGTAGACTTCCAATCATACTCCTATAAAGTTTAAGGTCTACTGGTTTACCATCAAGGTCACTATCTATTTTTACATTTGTGGCCATGGGGGTACTTATGCTTTTGGAGTTGCCCATTTTAAATTTCTTTATTAACTCCCTAGCATATTTGGATTGATGGACATAGTTTCCATCTCTAGTTTGTTTAATTTGTAACCCTAGAAAGAAGTTGAGCTCACCAACTAAGCTCATTTCAAATTCATTTTCCATTATTTTAACAAATTTTTTTTAAGAAATTTGTGTTGGTGGACCCAAAGATTATGTCATCGACGTAGATTTGGGCAATAAAGATTTCTTTTCCTAAGGTCTTAATAAATAGGGTTGAGTCAATTTGTCCTTGTTTAAATTCTTTCAAAATTAGGTAGGTTGATAAGCGTTCATACCAGGCCCTAGGTGCTTGCTTTAGTCCATAAAGTGCCTTAGTGAGCTTGTAAACATGGTCAGGTCTTTCTAAGTCCTCAAAACCAGAGGGTTGTCCTATATAGACTTCTTCCTTAATAAATCCATTTAGAAAGGCTGACTTTACATCCATTTGGTAGAGTTTAAATCCTTTATGGGATGCAAAGGCTAACAACATCCTAATGGACTCAAGTCTAGCTACTGGGGCATAGGTTTCGTCATAATCTAACCCTTCTACTTGACTGAACCCTTTGGCTACTAAGCGGGCTTTGTTTCTCACTATTTCTCCTTGATCATTTATCTTATTCCTAAACACCCACTTAGTATCAATAATGGATTTGCCATCAAGTTTAGGTACTAGTTCCCAAACTTGGCTCCTCTGAAACTGGGCTAACTCTTCTTGCATTGCTATGATCCAATCAGGATCAGGTAAGACTTCCTCTATAGTCTTAGGTTCAATTTTTGAAATCATTGCTATCTGACTAATATTCCTATATGCGGACCTAGTTCTGACTCCTAAGGTTGGATCACCCACAATTTGATCAATTGGGTGACTGAGTCTGGGTTTCTTAGTTTTTCAAGAACTTGGTTCAGTCTCAGGTCCGGTCGGTCGGTTTGGTTCAGTATTTGGTTCAACTATTTGGGTTGGTTCAATTGTTGGTTCAATTAACTCAATAGTTGGTTCAATAGTTAGTTCATTTAGAGGTTCAATTAAAGGTTCAACAGTTTATTCATTATCTTCTTGATCAGTATTTGATGAGTTTAGATCTGGATTATCAAATTTTGAGTTAATTTCTTCATCAAATATTAGATTTGTTGTTTCTTCAATTTTCTTAGTTTGTTTGTTGTAAACACTATAGGCTCTACTTGTTGTTGAATATCCTAAGAAGATGCCTGGGGTTGACTTAGACTGAAATTTACCTAGATAGTCCTTGGTGTTTAGGATATGGACTTTGCACCCAAAAACTCTTAGGTAATGTAGGTTTGGAAGTCTATGGTAGTATAATTCATAGGGTGTTTTACTGTGTCGTTTGTTAATTAGGACCCTATTTTGTATATAGCAAGTCGTACTAATTGCTTCCGACCAAAATTGGTTAGCTAGGTTAAATTCATTGAGCATAGCCCTAGCGGCTTCCTGTAGGGTTCTATTTATTCGTTCAACTATCCCATTTTGCTGGGGGGTTCTAGGACACGAAAATTCGTGTATATACCCATTTACCTTACAGAACTCCTCAAATCGTTGATTTTCAAACTCTCCCCCGTGTTCACTCCTAAGTCTTTTGATTTTGATATCATTTTTGATTTTCAATTAACTTACAAATATCACTAAATAGGTTTAGGATTTCATCTTTGGTCTTTAGAAACCTAACCCAGGTAAACCTAGAGTAATCATCAACAATTACTAAGCAGTACCAGTTTCCTCTTAGTGACTTGGCTCCATGTGAATCAAGTAGGTCAAGGTGCAGGAGCTCAAGTGTAGTTTGAGTTAGATCAGATTGAATTAGTTTGTGATTAGACCTGGTTTGTTTACCTTGATTACATGATTTACATATTAAGTTTTCATGGTTCTTAATTTTAGGTATACCTTTAATTAGGCCAAGTTGGGTAATTTTTGAAATTAATCTAAGATTAGTCTGCCCTAATCTCCTATGCCAGAGGTTTGATTCTTCTAACTGAGTTAACATGCATTTAGGTACTAGGGGTAGGTTTATAGTGTAAACATTATTTTTCCTAGAGCCCTAAGCATGATTTCTGAGTCTTGCAAGTTCCTAATCAGGCAGTTAGAGTTGGTAAAGGTAACTACATAGCCAGTATCACATAATTGACTTATGCTAAGCAGGTTAAATTTAAAATCTTCAACCAAAAGAACCTTTTTAATAACAAAGTCAGATTTAAGTTCAATGTTACCTGACCCAATCATCTTGAGTGTAGCATTGTTGCCAAATGCTACTGAGCCTAGGTTCTTGAACTTGATTTTGGTGAATTTCAATTTATCCCCAGTCATGTGTCTGGAGCACCCGCTATCCAACATCCATTGGTCCAAATCTTTATGTTCCTATACATAAAGAGTTTTGTTGATTTGGATCTAATTAGAATTAAGGATAGCCTAAATTGTCTTTCACAGCCTAGTCTGTCTCACCCAATCTAGAGTTATCAATCATGTTTGCCTTATGGGTTTTTGTGAGACAGGTTTTAGTAGACAGAATTATTTTAAAAAATCATGATTTATTTTGAAAAAGTTAAATTAATTTTGAAAACAATTGGTTTTGAATTTATTTTGAAGAAGAGTGTTTGAATCTAAAATTAATTGAAAATTTGTGTTAGATTCGAATTTGACAAAGAATAATTTGAATTTGAATTTTAAAAATTGGCTTCCAGGTCTTGGCGAGGCACTAGGCTTTCTTTGGCCGTAGCCTTATTGGATCATCAACTCATTCCTTGATAAAGCCTTTTAATGAACTTTCATTTTCAAAATTATTTTTTAAAAAATTCTGGTTTAACTAGTTTGGGTCTTGGATCGGTAGCTTCGGCTAGTTTCACCAGTCTAAAGAGACCAAGTAATGTATACTTGACCTTATTAGAAGAGGTTTCCCTAACGTACTATCATCTCACCGCCACCCAATATTATGTTATTCAAATTTCAATTAATTGGTTCAGTCCTTAATCTAACCAGTCCTAACTCTAAGCAGGTAAATTGCAGAAAATAAGTAGACAAGCAATCATGCAAATTAAAACAAGAAAAGAAATTCATTTAACTATGAAAATTATTTTTAATTTAGCTCCCCCTGGACTAAAGCCACGATAATGGTTCGGCAAGATATGAATCTTGTCCTTGGGGATCCAATACTGATTTGATCCAGTTTGTTTGTTCAGGCACAGTTTGGGTACCCATGCCTGAATTTTAGGTCTAGACTGATTCAGTACAGCATAGTATGACCTTTGTCTCGCCTTGGTTCGATAGCCTAATCTGGATCGATTTAGAACCGACATCTGTTTTCCAAGGATTATGTCAAGACCCTTGGAACCAGAAGTGAATCGTTTTAATGCAGCTCTAAGGTCCTTGACTTGAGTTTTCAAGGAGGAGTTTTCTTTCTCAAGTTTTTCAACTTGAGTAGAGGTTCCTTCTTGAACCTTCTCAGTTAAGGATCTAGAGTCAGCTCCCTCTTTTAGGAGTTTTACTTCCTGTCGGAGGGACTCGACTCGGATTTTGGCTTTCGCCAAGTCGTGAGAAAGGTAAGTAATTAATTCAGTTAATTGAATTCTAGTAAATCCACTTATAGTAATTTCGCCGTCCTCTGAAAATGTAAGCTTTCCGTCGTTCGGATCCGATTCTGACTCAGTCTCGATTTCTTCCGAAGCAGTCAGAGCGAGCAGGTTTGACTGTGGGGCTTCTTCTTCTTCTTCAGAGGAAGACTCATCCCACGTTGCTTGAAGAGCCTTCTTCCTTCTTGTCTTCTTGGCTTCCTTCAGATTGGGGCATTCCGTCTTGTAGTGACCCTTCTTTTTGCACTCGTAGCAGGTCACATTTGGTTTGGTCTCTTCATTTGATAGTTCAGCTGGTTCTTCCTTCTTTCGGCTGGCTTTTCTTCTATTGGACTGATTCTTCAATTCCTTGTAGTAGTTTCGGGCAAGCTGGACCAGCTTGGGTCGATCTCCTTCATTGTCTTCTGAGTCAGAGTCTGAGTCAGACTCGGGTGCAGGTTGAGGCTTCTTCTTGGTTATCTTTCCAGTTTTACCTGCAATAAAAGCAATGCCTTTCTCAGCCAGGGTGCAGTTAGTCTGCTCATGTAATTCAAGCTCGGAAAATAACTCATCTAACTTAATTTTAGACAAATCCCTTGAAACTTTGTACGCATCTACCATAGATGCCTATAAAGTATTTCTTGGGAAAGCATTAAGGGTATACCTGATCAGGTCACGGTTTTCTACCTTGTGACCGATTGTGTGTAGACCGTTCATCAGCTCCTGAATTCTGGCGTGAAGATGGGCTGCAGATTCGCTGTCGTTCATCTTGATTGTGTACAGCTTGTTTAGTAGTAGGTCCTCTTGCTGATTCGGGTGTCGGAGGTCCCTTCGTGCAGTTCAATTAGCTTACCCCAGAGTTCCTTTGCACTGTTGAAAGGCCCTACCCGGTTCAGCTCTTCTTTGGTTAGGCCGCATTGGAGTGTCTGGGTTGCTTTGGAATCAGCTTCAATTTTCCTTTTCAGGGCGGTATCCCATTCGGTGTAGGATTGTGGTACTCCGTCAGCAATTTTAGGGATTTCCAAACCAGACTGGATTATTATCCACATGTCCACCTGAGTTTTCAGGTAGACTTCCATCCGACTTTTCCAGTAGGAGAAATCCTCCCCACTGAAAAGTGGTGGTCTGGCTGTACTAAATCCTTCTTGCATGGCCATTTAGTAATTACTGAAATAATAACAAAAGAAACTATCCCAAGACTAGGTCTTGGATTAGCAGTGCGGGAATAAGATATTAAAAGAAATTATCGAGTGGTGTTGCACTAACCTCGATTATCGACAAAAGTTCGATCGAAAAAAGAAATTAAAAAATTCGAAGAAAAATCCAAAAAAACTCTCAAATTGGTGGTTGCACCAAATTTGAGCTTCCCCGCTCTGATACCACTTGTTGGATCGAGAAAACACGATAGAGGGGGGGTGAATATCGTGAAAACGTTTCAAATTAGAAAAGAGAATGCACAGTGGAAAATTAAAACAAAACAGACACGAACACAAGGATTTTTACTTAGTTCGGAGTCGCAGTCGGCTCCTACTCCAAGGCCCACAGTCCTTGATCGTTTACTGCGGACAATTCTATAATCGTGCAAGTTTTTACAAAGATTTGTACAGTAATAGTGCAGCAAAAAGAACAATTATACTCTTTGTTACCGACTCCCGGTGTGGATCGTACTTCGGTGCGGAGGGTCAGCGGCGGCGCTTGAATCTCGAGATTGGAGATTTCCGGAGCAGAGCGCTTGAGTCGAAGAGCGTAGAGGCATTAGAAAAGTTGATTATGAAGCCTTAGGGGTCGAGCCCCTTTTATACCACTCCTGGGGGCGCCCGGGATGCTGGGGGCGCCTGACACATGCCTTCGGATCCGAGAACTCTCATCCGAAGCTCGGTCAGCGCTTATCCCTCCAGAATCGGGCTCGGAGCTGACGGGGGTGCCCGGGACACTGGGGGCGCCCCGGTTGACTTGGTTTGCTGGCTTCTCACTTGAATTCGCTTTGATCACTTGTTTTGCTCGGACCCGGGGTGCTCGAGGCATCCAGGGCGCCCGGGACCACCAAGGCGTCAGGGAGCTTGAGGGCGCCTGACCCAGTAAGCTTCCGAAGCGATTCTTGTGATTCTTGCTTAGCTTGTTCGTTTGGCTTTGACCTTGGGCGCCCGGGACCTCCCGGGCGCCTAGCCCAGCTGCTGCCCCTCTCCTTTGGAGCGTTCTGAGCTGCAGAAATACGTTCCTTTGATCCATACATCCAAGGTTAGTTCCACAACAAACAAGGCAAGAAATGTTAGGTTTATACAGCCTTAGCTGTCTTGGTTCTGACTTCGGGTCTCCCAAATGGAACCCTAGGTCGAACCGACGCCTACTGTTCCCTCGACGGGGAACACGTCCTCACCTACTCCTCTCAGGAGAGTTTTCCTTTTGCCAACCGGCTCCTCCGGTTGGACTTTTGCCCAGCAATCCTTCGCCAGGTGCCTAGCATCCCTTAGCTAGGTCTTCGGTACCAAGCTGTCCTTCGCCAGGTGCCTAGCAGTCCTTCACCAGGTCTTAGATTCCTAGCTGCCCTTCGCCAGGTGCCCAGCAGTCCTTCACTAGGTCTTAGACTCCTAGCTGCCCTTCGCCAGGTGCCCAGCAGTCCTTCGCCAGGTCTTAGGGTTTCGATGCCTAGTAGTCCTTCGCTAGGAGCCCAGCAGCCCTTCGCCAAGACTTCGTTCTGCACACTCAGTGAGCATAATAGACTAACATAACATCTTAACTTTTGAACCCTTTGCCAATATCAAAACCCAGGTTCGACTTAGGTGCTGCCTGCACCAACAATACCTAGTTGATCCGAGAGACCTCTTCACATCTACGTATTAAAAATTAATCCGAGTGGAGACCCGTCTCCCATCGACCGTCACGTGTCGTATAGAACAATCCAAATTGCAACTTATCCAATTACCAAAATTGGCCTTGCAATTTGCTCGACTGTTCGACCGCGGAAAAGGCGACGAGTTGATCGCCGGCTTTTGTGTTTGTGGTTGGGGTCCAATTAAGAATTTATTAAACATATTTTGCAATCAAAACAATAAATTCTTAAACATAAAATGACAAGATATATAAACATGGCGCAAAAATAACATAAGGAAATACAAGGGAGCGTAGGGAAAGTTATACCTTTCCGATCACCTCGCGGTCTTCTACCTTATGTCCCTCCCTTCGCGGACGTCGATTACCAAGAGCTCCAATCAATCCTCTTCTCCAACCGGCCAAAACCCTAGCTCCTAGGGTTTGCGCCGCCGGCCACTCCTTCCCTTCCCTTTGCGCCGCCGTCCGCCGGAGCCGGCTCTAAGCCCTCCGGACCAGTGGCGCACCTTGAGAGGAAGATAAAGAAGAAGAAGAAGGAAATAAACTACCTTCTTCCTAACCCCAACAGCCCGCAATCTCCTCCCTCCTTCAACCTTGTGCCACCGCCGCAACCCTTGGTTGCGCCGCCTGCAGCCGGCCGCCAACGCCTCCTCCGCCTTCCCTGAGCCCCACACACGGTAGAGAAGGTCCCTACCTTGCTTCCTTGAGCCTCAGCCGGAGCTTGGTGGAGGAGGTGGAGAGAACCGAAGGGGAGAACCCCTTCTTCTCTTGTTCGGCGTCGAAAACCCTAAGAGGGAGAGAGGAAGAGAGATGAGAGGAGAGGGCTTGGGTTGTGGATTGATTAATTGACCCTTGGTTTCTTGATCTCATAGGGTATTTATAGGGCTAAGGCAGGGACCAAGAGGAGGAGTTGGTTCTTGGCCCGCTAATGGATCCAAACCCGATCCATTAATTAAGATACATTCCACTAAAGGATCTTAATTGAACTTCCTCACCAACCCCCATATTTTCATATGGGCTCCACATATTACGAGTCGTCCATCCCCCCGTGTTTAAGATCTCACATGCCCGTTAATTAATTAAATTACTGACAATTTAAATTAATTAACTTCTGGATCCTTGATTAGTACCACTCAACCTTATCAACGTGTCGGATGAAATCCATCTACAGGGTTTAGCACGATGAACCTTTTGAGCTCATCAAGGGGGCATTATCATCCTGACTCACCAGGACACGGATTTCGTCAATAATCATCGGTACATCATATTATTAATATTATTTCTCAACTTATCGGGTCTGTCGATCTAACAGAATAAATCTCGCCCATTGATAAATCAAGGAAACAATAATTAATAATATATGCCCGATATTATTTCGGGATTAAGGGATCATCCTCCATAATATCAACTTGAGGTCGTATCCAATTATCTAGTCAGTACAAATCGGATAACCTTGGGTTTTGGTCCTGCTCAATGTACTCATATCACACTAGTGTAGTCCTATGGTCAAGACCAATCACACCTAACTACACTACAACCATCCCGATGGGTTGTCCATTTCCATCTAGGTTGTGAGCCTCTATTTATGCTAAGTAATGAACTGATAACATGATCTTCCGTGTGACACCACACACCATGATATCTACAATGCAAAGCAATGGGACTTCATGTATGTACTATTATAAACAAACACCTAGTGCAGTGTGATTCTCTTTTTATAATAAAGATGTTCATATAATAAAAGTCATGTCTTTCAGTATACACATCTTATACTTCAACTATCACTCTTCTAACTCTATACACTTTTTCTTTGGTTAAATCCTTCTTTTTCTTTTGAAATGACTTTTCCTTACCATTTTTGACTTTTTTTTTACCATAAGCATAAGACATCCTTGAATATGATATTTTACTAACATTTGATTTTTTTAGAGTAGTATCCTAGTCCCGGTCTACCACCTCTAAGGTGTTGATCATTTGGCCTTATGCTTACTTCCTTGGACCCCTTAATGAGTCTATCTAGGTTCTTTTCTAATTTATCAAGTTTTGCCCTCAAAACTTGATTTTCCTTCTCTAAACTCCTAACCATAGTATCACTATGTCTATTTTAATCCTTCCTAGACCTACCTATCTTTCTAGGCATGTGTCTCCCTTTCTTAGGGTTAATGCCTTGGTCCTTAGGTCTAGAAGACCTAGATTTATCATGAAACATTAAATCTTTGGTGTTTTGGCATGCACTAGTATTTTTACTTCTATCATGATACTTAAAACCAAAACCACACATAGGCAAACAATCATTATTAATTCTAGCATTCATAAAAGCATTTGGAGCATAAGTAAAGTTAGGGATTACCTCCCTTACCCTTGTAGCTCCCCCTTGATGTGTGCTCCTTTTCTTCTCTAACTTTTCCCATCTTCTTAAGTGCTCTATCTTCTTAAGCTCTCCTTTTTTTGGACATTGAGTGTGATAATGTCCTAGCTCCCCACAAGTATAACACCTAATGTGCTTCTTTTCTTTCTTCTCCCTACAACCCACATTAGATTTTAAATTAATGGACTTGGGTTTAGGGATTACCTCCTTTTTACCTAGTGGGCACTTGTACTTGTAGTGCCCTTTTTGTTGCAACCAAAGCATATGATGTGCTCTTTGGATTTGGCTTTGGTAGAGGTTGGAACATTTTCTTGCTCTTGTATGGATGAGGGTCTTTCCTCCCCCTCAATTCTTGAAGTTGATACTTCATCTTCTTCTTTTGACGAAGTGGATGATCTCTCACTTAGTCCTTCCACTTCATTTGATGATATGAGCAATTCTTCTCCCTCTTGGTCTTCTTGGACCGTTGAACTTATCTCTTTGGGCTCTTCCATTGTTTGAACTTGTGTAGGGTTCTTATGATATTTTTCTACCTTGTTCCACAACTCATATGCACTTTTATATTCTCCTACACCACTCAAAGCATTATTAGGCAAAATATTTACTAAAATACCAATTATCTTCTCATTTGCCCTAGAATGAGCTTGTTGCTCCTTAGTCCAATATCTAGGTCGGAGCTTCTTTTCGTGCTTGTCCCTTGGAATCTCGAATGGTTCCTCTAGCACCACCATGCACTCCCACTCTATTCCAAGCCACGTCCTCATCCTTGTCCTCCAATATCCGAAATCTTCATGGTCATATGTGGGTGGTGTGTTGATATCATTCCCTAGCTTATCTTCCATCATTTTCCCTCTAGCTTTCTTGCTCCCTCGGTGGTTAGTCCATAGATGAGCGCACCAAGCTCTGATACCACTTGTTAGATCGTTGTAGCTTGCTAGAGGGGGTGAATAGCAATTTTTAATTTGTTCTTCCTACAAGATTAGTTGCACAAGCGGAATATAGTAAAATAAAACTAAACTAAACTAAAACAAGGAAGAAACACACCGATGTACGTGGTTCAGAGATGATACTCCTACTCCACGGTTGCCTGTAAGGTGGGTGATCCCTAATCCATCAGTGGATGACTCCCCGGAGCACCTCCGGCTAGATCACGTAGCTCCTTGTGGGTGGAGAAACCTCTTCATAAGATCTGGATACTACCTGAGTACAATAGGCTACAACTAGCTTTGACCAAGCAAGTTTTGCCAAAAAACAGTAGTCTTAAACGAGCTCCTTTAAATAGAGCTCGAGTAGTAAATGACCGCTACCAGTCGACTGCTCCTGGGGCAGTCGACTGGTCCCACTCAGATTCGACTGTTACAGCCAACGTTTGAATCCCCAGCCATTACCAATCGACTGCTCCCAGAGCAGTCGACCGGTCCTTCACGGTCCCTCGGATACGCACACAAGCCTCCAGCTTGCCTCCATGCCATCCTTCACTTGAAGACATCAACCAAGTCTATGTGTACTTGCAAACCTACAAACTCAAGTACGCATATTAGAACAACAACAAACCCTAACTTAACCATATTGATACACACATCAAAACTCATGATCCTCCAGATCATATTAGGGTCGATTGCCCCAACACCGGCAAACCGCGCCTCCTCCCTTGTTGTTGCACACCAAAATCGGCGGACGAGAGCTCCACCAGTAGCTATTGGACGCTGGCAGTAAGATGGAAGAGAGGAGGAAGAAAACTACTCCTTTCTTCACCGCTGGGTTTGCCCTAGGAGAGAGGTGGGAGAGAAGACAGGAGGAGAAGGGAGAGGTTTTAGGGTTTTAATTAATTGAATTAATTCTCAATTAATTAGGGATTATTATCCTTGGTATCATGACTCCTATGGGATATTTATAGGGCTATGGTAGGGACCATGAGGAGGAGTTGGGTCTTGGCCCACTAATGGATCCAAATCCGATCAATTAATGGAGATCCATTCCATTAAAGGATCCCCATTGAACTTCCTCACCAACTCCCATATTTTCATATGGGCTCTACCTATTATGAGTCGTCTATCTCCCCGTGTTTAAGATATTGAATTCTCGATAATTAATTTAAATTAATGATAATTTTAATTAATTATCCTCTTGATCCTTGACTAGTACGACTCAACCTTTTCATTATGTTAGACCATAGTCCACTTGTAAGATTTAACATGACGATCCTTTGAGCTCATCAAGGGGACATCATCATCCCGACTCACTAGGACACGGATTCCCTCAATAATCAACAGTACACCATGTAGATAATATTATTACCCAACTTACCGGGCCTAATCGATATAACAGAATAGATCTCGCCCATTGGTAAATCAAAGTAATAATAATTAAATACATGTGCCCGTTATTATTTCGGGATTTAGAGATCATACTCTATAATATTAACCGAGGTCTAATCCAATTTATGAAGTCAGTACAAAATTGGATGACCTCTCTTTTGGTCCTACTCAATGCACACAAAGTGCACTAGTGTAATTCTATAGTTAAGACAAACCACACCTAATTACACTACAACCATCCCGTTGGTTTGTCCAATTCCATCTCGGTTGTGAGCCTCTTACTTATACTTCTGCAAGGAACTTGATAACATGATCTTCTGTGCGTCACCACGTACCATGTTATCTTCAATGCAAAGTATGAGACATTTTGTGCATATACTAATATAAATATACATCTTGTGATTTTGTGATTTTCTTTTAAAATGTAGATGTTCTTAACCAAAAGCAAGAATTTGTATATACATCCTAACAAGGACATGATCGATAGGATGGATAACATAGAGAAGGAGCAGCAATCTATGTTTGCTTGCTTTCGCTCCTCACATACCTCACCTCTTGATGCCTGATGTGACCCCAGAATGCATTGACAGTTAGACTATTTTGGGTCTTTAGCCAAGCTTGTTTTGGCAAGAAAGAACAGCCAAAAACAAACCCTCTTAAATAGTGCTCGATACTGTTCTGACCGTTACCAATCGACTAGTGCTACACTAATCGACTGGTCCTCGTAAATTTGAATGTCATAGCCTGACGCTTCAAATTCTGGTCGACACTAGTCGACTGCATCAGTCGACTAATCCAAACCTCAGTCGACTGATCTTTTTGTGCTCTACCTCAGTCGACTGCCACCTAAGGTTTCCCTTCTCGAGTACAATTTGTTGGTGCAGAAGGCACCCAAGTCAAACCTGTGTTTTGATAATGGCAACAGGGTTCAAAAGTTAAGTCTTACTTGTTATTTAATATGTTACTCTAGTGTGCAGGGTAAAAAGCCCTAGCGAAGGACTGCTAGGCACTGGCGAAGGAATGCCAGGATAAAAAGCCCTAGCGAAGGACTGCTAGGCACTGGCAAAGGAATGCCAGGGTAAGAAGCCCTAGAGAAGGACTGCTAGGCGCCAGGCGAAGGACAGCCTGGGACTGAAGCCCTAGCGAAGGAATGCTAGGCACCGGGCGAAGGACAGCTCGGCATCCAAGACCTGGCGAAGGATTGCGAGGCAAAAGTCCAACCAGAGGAACGGTTGGCATCAGGTACATTCTCCCGAGAGGAGTAGGTCAGGACGCGTTCCCCGTCGAGGGAACAGTAGGTGTCGGTTCGACCTAGGGCTCCATTTTGGAAACCCAAAGTCAGAACCAAGACAGCTAAGGCTGTATAAACTAATATTTTATTGTTTTATTATGTTATGGAATAACCCTGGATGCAGGACCGAAGGAACGAGTGTCTGCAGCTCAGAGAGCCTCAAAGGAATGAGGCAACAGCTGACCAGGGCGCCCGGAGTGTCCCGGGCGCCCCCAAGGTGAACACAAAACACATAAAACAAGAGCAGGCTTCGACAGGTCAACTCCCGGGCGCCCCCGTGCTCCCAGGCGCCCCCGCTGCTCCCGGGCGCCCCCAGCGTCCCGGGCGCCCCCAAGTGCAAGCCTACGAACCAGAAGCCAGCGAAGCCAAGGGATAAGCTTTGACCCGGTCAATGCGGGCGCCCCGAGCGCTCCGGGCGCCCCGGTCAAAGCTGATCCCGAATGTAAAGGGATCAGAAGCTGACCGAGACCGAGGCGGATCGGATGACACGTGGGGGGCGCCCCCGACGTCCCGGGCGCCCCCAGGCCCTATATAAAGGGCCCTCGACCCCAAGGCTGAGCAACAACTTGATTCAACGCTTCTACGCTCTTCTGCTCTCGCGCCTCGCTCCGGAAACCTCCCAACTCGAGCCGACGACGTCCCGCTGCTCCGAAAAAGACAACCTACATCGGACGTCGGTAAAAGAAGAGCTTTTTGTTTTTAAAAGTTTACTTGCTACATTTGTAATTCAATACTGTAAACTGTTATTGCGCGATTATAGTATTGCCCGCAGTAAACGGTCAACGACCGTGGGCCTTGGAGTAGGAGTCGACCTAGGCTCCGAACCAAGTAAAAATCACTGTTTTGCGTGTTTTGTTTTTTATCTTCCGCTGTGCAAATTCTCTAATTTCTAAAATCCGAACGCTTTCCGATATTCACCCCCCCCTCTATCGGTTCTCTCGATCCAACAAGTGGTATCAGAGCGGGGAAGTTCAAATTTGGTGCAACCACTAGTTTGAAAATTTTTCGATTTTTCTATTTTATTTTCTTTTTCTCGTTCGAATTTCTTCTAAATCTTTCGTTCGAATTTTTTCTTTCGTTAACCGAGGTTGGTGCAACACCCCTCGTTATTTTATTTTCCTTATCCCGCACTACTAATCCAAGACCAAGTCTTGGGAAGTTTTTTTTGTTAGTTATCTTTTTCAGATTAAATGGCCATGCAAGAAGGATTCAGCACCGCCAGACCTCCACTTTTCAGTGGAGAAGACTTTTCTTACTGGAAAAGTCGAATGGAGGTCCACCTGAAAACTCAGGTGGACATGTGGATCATCATCCAGTCCGGACTGGAGATTCCCACAAATGCTGAAGGAGTTCCTCAAAGCTACACAGAGTGGGACACCGCTCTGAAACGAAGAATCGAAGCAGATGCAAAGGCGACTCAGACCCTTCAATGTGGCTTAACAAAAGAGGAGCTGAACCGGGTGGGCCCCTTCAACAGTGCCAAGGAGTTGTGGGCAAAATTGATCGAGCTGCACGAAGGAACATCAGACACTCGGATCAGTAAAAGAGACCTGCTTCTGAACAAACTGTATACCATCAAGATGGCCGACAACGAAACAGCAGCCCAGCATCACACACGAATCCAAGAATTGATGAACGGTCTTCACACTATAGGTCACAAGGTCGAAAGCCGTGACCTAATAAGGTATGCTTTAAATGCTTTCCCTAGAAACACCTTGTGGGCATCTATGGTAGATGCATACAAGGTCTCAAGGGATCTTTCAAAAATTAAACTAGATGAATTATTTTCCGAATTAGAACTTCATGAACAGACTAACTGCAATATGGCCGAGAAAGGTATTGCCTTTGTTGCAGGAAAAACTGGAAGGTCAACAAAGAAGAAACTTCAACCTGAACCCAAGTCTGACTCAGGCTCAGACTGGCCCGAGGCTACTATAAAAAATTGAAGAACCAAGCCAACAAACGGAGGACAAGCCGAAGAAAGGACGAACCAGCTGAACCCACAAACGACAAAAACAAGCCCAACGTGACTTGCTACGAGTGCAAGAAGAAGGGCCACTACAAGACGGAGTGTCCAAACCTAAAGGAGACCAAAAAGTCAAGAAGAAAGAAAGCACTCCAAGCAACCTGGGACGAATCTTCCTCAGAAGAAGAAGAAGAAGCACCCCAGTCAAACCTACTAGCCCTGACCGCCTCAGAAGAAGTCGGGACAGAGTCAGAATCTGAACAGGACGACGGCAGACTAACCTTTTCAGAAGACGGCGAAATCAAGGTAAGTGGTTTCAATAGAAGTCAATTAAACGAACTTATTTCATATCTTTCTCGAGATTTGGCGAAAGCCAAACTCCGAGTCGAATCCCTCCGACAGGAAGTAAAACTCCTGAAAGAGGGAGCTGACTCTAAATCCTTAACCGAGAAAGTTCAAGAAGGAACTCCTACTCAAGTTGAAAAACTTGAGAAGGAAAACTCCTCCCTGAAAACTCAGGTTAAGGATCTTAGATCAGCCTTAGAACGATTCACATCTGGTTCCAAGGGTCTTGACATGATTCTTGGAAAGCAGAAATCAGTTCTAAATCGATCCGGACTTGGCTATAGAACCAAATCCCGACAAAGATCTTACTTTGCTGTACTGAATCAGTCCAGAAGTAAAGTTCAGGCATGGGTACCCAAACTGTGCCTGAACAAACCGACTGGATCAAATCAGTATTGGATCCCCAAGGACAAGATTCACATCTTGCCTAACCATCATCGTGGCTTTAGTCCAGGGGGAGCCAAACTGAAAACTATATTTATTGTTAGATAAAATTTAATTCTTGATTGCAAATTGCATGTTTGATTGTTTATTTAAATTTCTGTAATTTACCATGCTTAGAAATAGTTAGTATAAGGACTGAACAAACTTAACTGAAATTTGACAACATAGTATTGGGTGGAGGTGAGATGATAGTACGTTAGGGAAACCAATTCTAATAAGATCAAGTTCACTTGGTCTCTTTAGACTGGTGAAACTAGCCGAAGCTACCGATCCAAAATCCAAACTAGTTAGACCAGAACTTTTTCAAAGATTAATTTTGAAAATGAAACTTCATTAAACGACTTTGTCAAGGAAAGGGTTGATGATCCAATAAGGCTACGGCCAAAGAAGGCCTAGTGCCTCGCCAAGACCTGGAAGCCAATTTCTGAATTTCAAATTCAAATTACTTTTTGTTAAATTCAAATCTAACACAATTTTCAGTTAAGTATAGATTCAAACATTTCTCAAAATAAACTTAACTGTTTTCAAAAATTAATTTAAGATTTTTAAAATAAATAATAATTTTTCAAAATAAATTTTACTTGTCAAAACCTGTCTCACAAAACCTATAAGGCTAACGTGATTGAAAACCCTAGATTGGGTGAGACAGTAAGATTAAGACTCAATTGGAAATTCTTTAAATGCCTATATTATGAGTTAATCCTATAGTTAAGGTCATGGTCAAACCATGGTCAACACGGTCAAACCACAAGTCAAAGCAGTCAAACCGATTAAACCATGGTCAAACCGATTAAACCATGGTCAAACGATGACAAGACATAAAACTTGTCTTTTCTGCTACAGTCCCGGGCGCCCGTGACTCCTCGGGCGCCCCCACCATGCTTTCTACTTCTCCCGAGACAAAAAGCTCAGTCTGACCCTTGACCAGGGCGCCCGGAACCACGCGGGCGCCCCCATCGCAGTCAATGCAGCAAAAAGCTGCAAACAAGCCTTAACCAGGGCGCCCGGAGCACTCCGGGCGCCCCCATCCAGCTGCAGTCTCTGCCAAAGGCAGAGACCACTGACCCGGGCGCTCGGGAGCTCCCGGGCGCCCCCAATGACCTCTCTATATAAGGGCATCCGAACCCCTCTTCTTCCCACACCAAAAACTTCTTCCTTCCTCACTTCCTTCCTACAAAGAAGATCAAGAGACCTTGCAAGCTCTCGTCCTCAACCATGCCTCCCCGAGCTGCCCGGTATAATTTCTTTATTGCATTTAAATTAATTTTTAATTTTAATGCAATACCTTCATACTTCTTTTTAGAAGACGTCGACCAAACCCGGCCAACCCCGGTGCCGAACCAAGTCCTGACCCTAGATTCCCTACCCTAGAATTATGTAATAAGTTTGCTCAAACCATTTACAAGCCTATTAAGACAAGCTATCTTAATAGACACTTCTTTACCCAATCATGCCCCTTAACCATGAATATTATAAACTTCTATCAATTAGATAATCTTGTCTTCTGCACTCATACTATTAATGAATCCTTATGTGCAGAATTCTACAATAACATAATTCGACAAGATAATCTCATGTTTTACACTACTGTTCAAGGGATACCTCTGTCTATCACCCCTACTTTGCTGAACCGATTCCTTGGACTACGACCCTCCCAGTCCACATTCTGCTGCTATCCACCTAGGAGTCCTCCATTTGATCCTCCCTACTCTCACATTACCTTAGACACCATCCACTCCTATTTCTATAGGGAAGCACACCCTGCAAATAGACGATTCCAGGCCGTTGAACTTCAGGCACAGGACTATGCCCTGTACAGAGTCCTGGTCCGCTGTATCTTACCACTCTCCACTAGAGATCTCGGGACCATAAAACCCTTTCATGCCTTCCTTCTGTACGCCCTAGTCCATCACCTTGACATAGACATTGGACTACACATGTTTCATACTATTCTGCATGCGTCCAGTGTTATGACCCAGGGACGAGTGCGCACTCCATTCTGCCACATCATCACCTCTCTCCTTCATCACCACGGTCGTGACATAACCGTGGGTGAAATAACCGCTATGACCGACTTTGATGAAATAGGATTTAGGAACTTCTCGTTAGCGGGTCTAGAGGTATCGGGCACCGGGGTTCTGAGTTGGAGACGACAGCAGGCCGGGGCTCCGATCGACTCAGACGAGGAGGTTGAGGTCGACGTCGGGGATCTGGCAGCAGCAGCCCGAGCGCACATAGACGAGCCCGCTCCGCCGACACTCTACGATCGAGTGGCACAGCTGGAGACACATGTTCAGAGCCTCCGAGAGGAAATGGAGGCCAATCATGCCGAGAACATGGAGACAAATCTAGGCTACTACACCGACTACATGAGTGCCCTCAGAGCTGAGAGGGAGGCCAGAGATGCACAGTATCACGAGATGATGACCCTATTTCGATCCTGGCAGCCAGGCTCCTCTGATCATCCCGGTCCCTCGTCCTAGATTTGCTTAGCATTGTACTAGTAACTATTTGACTGCCCCTACTTAGTAGGGTTGACTTATGCCTGACTTGTATACCTGTGTTGGATTTTGAGTACTTGTTCTGTTCTATTTGACTAGCTAACTTATGGAAATGAGTACTTGGTCTGTCCTATTTGATCAGTTAGGATTGTGCTCTGTAGAATAGATTAACTCTACTTTTGATTTTTTTTGCTTAATTTAAAAATCAGGTTCTAAAAGAATTTTGAAAAACTGTTGTTTTTAAAATCAGTTTTTTTTAAATATTTTCTGACTTAGTTTTTTTCAAAACTACCCCCTTTCAAAACTAGGGTTTTTCGCAAATGGACTTAGCCTAGGCCCTAACCCTAGAACTGCATGCACCTATAGATTTAGAAGCCAGCATCTCACAAGCACCTTAGGGTACTTTTGATTGATAACCTAGAAAGGGTTGAGATGCTTAGGTCTTTGCCTTAATTCAAGATGCTTTAAGTCAGTGCATCTGTAGTAATTGGGGCACTAAATACAACTATCACAGCAATCAAGTTAAGTGTCAAGTTTAGAAACTCTAACTTGAACAGAAACACTTAACTTGACTAACCCTAGCAAAAACTACTGCTTATAACAGTTAGTGAGTAGCTAATTGGGTTAGACAGGTCCCTACAAAGAAAATTAGCTGATTTGGTTTAAGTCTTATCATGAATTGGTTCAGTACAGCAAAATCATGCAAATATTTTTCCTTTATGAAAGTTATTCCCTTTATGCAATTTTAATTCCTGCTACATTTATCTGTTTTTAATATATGGCAAAGGGGGAGAGATAAGAAAGGAGAGAATTTAAAATTTTCTATTTAAAAATTTTTGTTTTAAATTTTTTATTTTTTGCCTCTCAAAATTTTAAAATCTATCCTTATTCAAAAAGGACTTAACTAAGCTTTTCAAAATTCTCTAAGTACTTAACCTTTTCAAAATTTTCTAAGTACTTAAGCTTTTCAAAATTTTATAAGTACTTGAGCTTTTCAAAATAGCTTTTCAATATTTTCTAAGTACTTAAGCTTTTATAAGTACTTAAGTTTTTCAAAATTTTCTAAGTACTTAAGCTTTTCAAAGTACTTAAGCTTCTCAAAATTTTTTTTAATTAAGCTTGTCAAAATTTACTAAGTACTAGAGTTTGTCAAAAATATACTAAGTACTTAAGTTTGGTTTAAAATTTTACTAAGTACTTAATTTAAAGCTTTCAAAAGAACTTTGAGTACTTTAAAACTTAAGGCTTCAAAATTTTTCTAAGTACTCCAAACTCATGCTTCTAAAAACTCTTCTATGTACTTTTAAAATTTAAGTTGTCCAAGTACCTAAACTTAAGTTTTCAAAAAGTACAAAAATCATTTTTGAAAATACAAAAGCCTTCTGTTGAAAAATTCTAAGTAAATTTTTTTCTTTAGAACCCCACGAATTTTTGAAAAATCTAGGGGGAGAATCCTTCCAGGGGGAGGGAACAAAATTTTTTACATGCTTTGATTAAACTTAACTTTTTGAACTAGGGTTGCCATAAATCAAAAAGGGGGAGATTGTTGGTGCAGAAGGCACCCAAGTCAAACCTGTGTTTTGATAATGGCAACAGGGTTCAAAAGTTAAGTCTTACTTGTTATTTAATATGTTACTCTAGTGTGCAGGGTAAAAAGCCCTAGCGAAGGACTGCTAGGCACTGGCGAAGGAATGCCAGGATAAAAAGCCCTAGCGAAGGACTGCTAGGCACTGGCGAAGGAATGCCAGGGTAAGAAGCCCTAGCGAAGGACTGCTAGGCGCCAGGCGAAGGACAGCCTGGGACTGAAGCCCTAGCGAAGGAATGCTAGGCACCGGGCGAAGGACAGCTCGGCATCCAAGACCTGGCGAAGGACCGCGAGGCAAAAGTCCAACCAGAGGAACGGTTGGCATCAGGTACATTCTCCCGAGAGGAGTAGGTGAGGACGCGTTCCCCGTCGAGGGAACAGTAGGCGTCGGTTCGACCTAGGGTTCCATTTTGGAAACCCAAAGTCAGAACCAAGACAGCTAAGGCTATATAAACTAATATTTTATTGTTTTATTGTGTTTTGGACTAACCCTGGATGCAGGACCGAAGGAACGAGTGTCTGCAGCTCAGAGAGCCTCAAAGGAATGAGGCAACAGCTGACCAGGGCGCCCGGAGTGTCCCGGGCGCCCCCAAGGTGAACACAAAACACATAAAACAAGAGCAGGCTTCGACAGGTCAACTCCCGGGCGCCCCCGTGCTCCCGGGCGCCCCCAAGTGCAAGCCTACGAACCAGAAGCCAGCGAAGCCAAGGGATAAGCTTTGACCCAGTCAATGCGGGCGCCCCGAGCACTCCGAGCGCCCTGGTCAAAGCTGATCCCGAATGTAAAGGGATCAGAAGCTGACCGAGACCGAGGCGGATCGGATGACACGTGGGGGGGCGCCCCCGACGTCCCGGGCGCCCCCAGGCCCTATATAAAGGGCCCTCGACCCCAAGGCTGAGGCAACAACTTGATTCAACGCTTCTACGCTCTTCTGCTCTCGCGCCTCGCTCTGGAAACCTCCCAACTCGAGCCGACGACGTCCCGCTGCTCTGAAAAAGACAACCTACATCGGATGTCGCTAAAAGAAGAGATTTTTGTTTTTAAAAGTTTAGCTTGCTACATTTGTAATTCAATACTGTAAATTGTTATTGCGCGATTATAGTATTGCCCACAGTAAACGGTCAACGACCGTGGGCCTTGGAGTAGGAGTCAACCTAGGCTCCGAACCAAGTAAAAATCACTGTGTTTGCGTGTTTTGTTTTTTATCTTCCGCTGTGCAAATTCTCTAATTTCTAAAATCCGAACGCTTTCCGATATTCACCCCCCCTCTATCGGTTCTCTCGATCCAACACAATTCTCTCAACACTCGAACCCTAGGATTTTCCTTCCCAAGTACAATTCTCTCAGCACTCGAATCCTCACGACTCAGTTGACTCTTCATTCTGCAGCCTCGACCTGTTACCTTCAAGCCCTCTTCGACTTTGGCTATCATCCCTCGGATGCATGCAAGCCCACGGCCTGTCTCCCATGCCACCCTTCACGTATGCCTCGAAGTGTGCTTCCCTCGGCTCATCGTTCCTGCTTCTAGCAGCCTCGACCTGTTGCCTTCAAGCCTTCTTCGACATCGGCTCTCGTCCCTCGGATGCATTCAATCCCACGGCTCGTCTCCCTATTCCACCCTTCACGTATGCCTTGAAGTGTGCTTCCCTCGGCTTATCGTCGCTGCTTTGTCCACGGTCCCTCGGATGCATACAAGCCCACGGCTTGTCTCCTCACACCATCCTTCAACGGACCCGAAGACATGCAACTAAGTCTATGTGTATCCTACAAACCTACACACTCACATACACATATTAGATCAACATGAACCCCTAACTTCATCATATTGACACACACATCAAAACCCATAATCTACCCGATCAAACTTGGGTCGATTGCACCAACATGCCATCGGTGCTCCTTCGGGTGCTTTACTATTTCCGACAGACGATGCCAAACTTGTTCCGGAAGGAATCAATGACGACGGTCAGTCATCAAGGTTCAGCCCACGCGGATGCTGAGCTGGAAGAGGAACTCCACACCCTGCGAGATTAACACGAGCGTTAGGCACTCAAGTCAGTACCTCGATGGAGAAGATGAAAAGAAGACAAGACAGTATGTGAGTAGTAGAGAAGGCGTAACCCCCTTACCGAAGGGGTTGGAGTACCTTTTATACCTGCGGCGATTGTCTTAAGTGTTGGGGCAATCTATAGTCTGGAGTGACCATGTATTTTGATGTTTAGGCAAAGAGTTTAAGTTAGGTTTACCATTATGGTTTGATATGTGTGATTGAGTTTGCAGCACTTGGTGAGTCACACATGGAGGACGCAACCGAGGGACGAGAGCCGAGGGAAGAGGACTCCAAGGGCAAGCCGGAAAGTGGACTTCAAAGGGCACACGTGAAGGGTGGCATGGAGGCAAGCCGAGGGCTTGCGTGCGCATCCGAGGGACGATAGCCAGTGGAAGAGGACTTCAAAGGGCAAGCCAAGGGAGTGTACTTGAAGGCATACGTGAAGGAGGGTCTTCGGAGTGAGGGAGAGCGAATATGTAAGCTAGGCAGTCGACTGGGAATTGATCAGTCGACTGCCAGCGGGGAACTTGAACTCACAAAAATATTAGTCGACTAGTAATGGACCAGTCGACTGGTGATCAATCGACTGCCCCTGGAGCAGTCGATTGATGTGGCTGGAAATTCGAACGTTAAGCTGTAACGGTCAAATTTGGGTGGGACCAGTCGACTGGTAATGGACCAGTTGACTGGTGGCGAGTTTCTTAGCCTTAAGCACTATTTAAAGGGGCTTGGTTTTGGCTGAGAAGCTTGACGAATTTGGCTTTGGTTAAAGGCCAAATAGTAGTCTAAGAGCTCAGAAGTGAAGTTTGGTTTGTGGCGAGGTTTCTCCACTCACAAGGAGCTACACGAGCTAACCGGAGGGCATCCGGGGAGTCATCCACCAACGGATCGGGATCGTCCACCTTACTGGCAGCCGTGGAGTAGGAGCGTCATCTCTGAACCACGTAAAGGTTTGGTGTTAGCGTTTGATTATTTACATTGTTTATAGTTCCGCTTGCGCACGCTAATGTTGTAGGAAGACGAAATTGAGAAAAAGCTATTCACCCCCTCTAGCTTAACGGTCACGGTCCTAACAAGTGGTATCAGAGCAGAGGTTCGCTCATCTACGGACTAATCGTCGGGAGAGTAAAAAGCTAGAGGAAATGGCGCTCGAAGAAAGATTAGGGGACGACATTAACATTCCACCTCCTTACGACCGAAAGAGTTTTGATTATTGGAGGATGAGAATAGAAGTATGGTTCAATATAGATTGGGAGCAAATGATTGCACTAAAATATCCATTTGAAGCCCCGAAGGATAAGCATAGGAAGAAGCTCCGACCAAGATATTGGACCAAGTAGCAACAAACTCAATCGAAGGCAAATGAGAAGGTAATTTCAATATTGCTTGAGGTTTTGCCTAATGATATAATTAGTAATGTAGGTCAATACAAAAATGCTCATGAGCTATAGAGCAAGATGGTAGCGTTACATCAAAATCCTATACAAGCTCAAGTAGTAGAAGAGCCGGAAGAAGTGAGCTTAATGGTCGAAGAAGAGGAAAAGGACAAATCGGATGGGGAAAGAAGCTCAACAACCGAAGAGGAGAAGAAAGAAGAAAGTGAAAATTCATCCATATCATCAAGTGAAGTGGCACAAGAAAGTGAGAAATCATCCACTTCATCAAGGGAAGAAGAAGAGGTCTCCACTTCAAGGATTGAAGGGGAGGAAAGACCATCCTCAATACCGGAGCAAGAAGAAGCTTCCACCTCCACCAAAGTAAAGTCAAAGGAGCACATAATTTGCTTTGGGTGCAATCAAAAGGGACACTATAAGGACAAGTGTCCATTGGGTAAGAGAAAGGAGGTAAACCCTAAACTCAACTCAAGTGATTTGAAAATTAACATGAGTTGTAGGGATGAAGCAAAGAAGGATAAGAAGCATATAAGGTGCTTCACATGTGGTGAGCTAGGGCACTACCACACCAAACGTGTAGCGACCCGCCTTCTCTACCTTAGACGGACCGTTACTTGTCTACTTCTTGACTCTAATGCACGACTAAAGATGCGGAACTTTCTTACTTTTTTTTTGTATTTAAATCTATCTAAAAATGATATTCTAACTTTAATAGTCATGCATTTAAACTCATCACACAAGGCTCTATAATATTGCTAAAGCATTATGGAATATGAATGCAACTTTTCTAAGCATATCTAACAACATCTTGGCACATGCATCAAATAGATAGAATGTAAATCTTACTTTTCTACCGAATTTACAAGCAATTTTAAGCACAATTAGGACTTAGTCCAAAAGGGAATAATAAGCTCAAGAATAAGTCTAAATTCAATGTATCAACATGCTAAACTACTCATGCCCTTGCTCATCTAGTGCATTCACAAAAGTATGCATACTAATTGAAATGCATGGGTCTTCATTCTACAAAATTGAGCATGTAAAACTATCCAAAGCATAAATGTTTAATAAACTCCATAACACAATAACTTGGAATTTGGAAACCTTAAACATTGCATTTCAAATAAGTTAAACTGTCTCGTCCCAAGGACCTCTCCAAGGTCAGCCACCACACACACGTTACTCAGCACCGCCTAGTCGCCTTCCTTTAGAATTGTTTACCTTTATCCTTACCTGCAGCAAGAGGAAATGCAACTAATAAGCATAAAGCTTAGCAAGTACTATCTAGCTCACAAAATCTCGAAATGTGCAAGCATGCTTTTTAAACAATGTGAAATCACATGAGATACTTTTATGCTTAAAAGAAACACTAAAACATGTATAACTCAAAACATGCATACTCAAGCATTAATACATCTTAGCTCACTTTTTCTTGGCTTAACTTGAAACATTAGCAATTCTTTAACTTTAAATCTTTCTTTAACTTTTAGAAAATTTTCATCAATTTTAGAAAAACTTTGCTAAAGCATATACTTGAAAATAATACTCACTTGGATCCACTTAAGACGTAAGTACCATCTTATGCGCGTTCCCTAAAAGGTTGGGGTAGCGAGCCAACAATCCTAATAGAGCAGACCTTGGTCTACCAGGGCCAAGACCTTGGAATTGGACACCTGGATTTCTTTAACGACGCCCTTGGACGCCGGGTACTGGCCTTAGAAAATAAAATAGCTTTTCTCTCTTTTCTTTCTTATCTTTAAATGCCTTGGCATTTTATCGAACACCTTGTGTGCCCAAATCCCTAAGTCTTGACTTTTGGGGATTTCGTAAGGCCTTGGCCTTCTCTTTTCTTCTTCTTTATCTTTCTTTTCTTTTCTTATAGATCTCTTAGACCCTAAACTCACATAGGATACTCTATCAAATATATATAAGCATATAATGAACTAAGATCACATGCAAAATCTTAAACTAAAAGTAAATATCTCTTTTAAAACTTTTAAGGGAAAATTCTTGCGGAAAACCGCCTCTTACTGCAGGTGAGCAGTACTTACCTCGATATCTTGGACTTACAACCAAGAACGGCGTCGGAGGTTCCGGAGAAACTCGGAGTCTCGGAGATTTCTTCGCGCTCACGCGTTCCTCTCGTCGTGGGGATTCCGAATATCGGAAAATCTCTTGGAGGAGAGCCTTGGCCGGCCACCGGAGGAAAGCCCTAGGCTTAGTGTTTTCGCCCAAGGGAGGAGAGAGGGGCGGCGTGAGGGTTTGGGTGAGGAAAATAAAACTTCTCTCCTTAATTATCTATTTATACTTATGGGGGCGAATTTACCTAATTATACCTTATCTATTGTTTCGCTCAATCTATTTCAACAAAATCAAACCAGCGTAGCTGGTCCGCCCATTTGTCTCTCACAGCGTAGGTGAAGGGTTTGATTCCCACCTACGCGATTTTTTGTTTATAACCCTTTTTGCCACTTTCGTTTACGGAAAAATTCTATAAAAATATTCATAAATTTGGAATAAATTCTAAGATACTTCTAAAATTAGTTTCGAGAATTTTCGGGCTATCTCTTTTAATAAAATACTAAACGGACTCGGAAAATTCCATAAAAATATTCTAAAAATTTCTAAAAATATCTAGAATATTTCTAAAATATTTTTAACTAATTTCAAGGACTTTAAGGACTTAAAAGGGAAATTTTGGGGTGTTACAATCCCCCATACCTTATGAAAAGTTCGTCCTCGAACTTAGAATAATTCTGGATATCTTTCTCTCATGCTGTCCTCACGTTCCCAAGTAGCCTCCTCATGCTTTTGACTTTGCCAGATGACCTTCACTAGTGGCACCTCTTTGTTTCTTAATCTTTTAACTGTTTTGTCCACTATCTATGTCGGTCTGCTCTCATAGCTAAGATCTTCTTGGATCTGCACTGACTGAGGCTGAATCACTTGATTGGGATCGTGAATACACTTCTTTAGCATGGAGACATGAAACGTACTGTGGATAGCTGACATATCCTCTGGCAAGTCCAGCTCATAGGCTACCTTCCCAACTCTCTTTATAATCTTGTAGGGTCCTATGTAGCGAGGACTCAACTTGCCCTTTTTGCCAAATCTCATCACTCCCTTCATAGGGGCGACCTTGAGAAATACTGACTCCAACTTGGAATTCAAGTGGCCTACGACGTGTGTCAGCATAACTTTTCTGTCTACTCTGGGCAGTCTCAATCCTCTGGCGGATCATCTGGATAGCCTGAGTGGTCTCATCTATAAGCTCAGTCTGGCTGCCTAGTCCTGACTCCATCTCTTTCTTCTCACCAGCTTCTTGCCAACATATGGGTGATCTGCATTTTCTACCATACAATGTCTCATAAGGCGCCATCCTGATGGTGGCCTGATAGCTATTGTTGTAGGCAAACTCAGCTAAGCACAGAAATTTGCACCAACTACCTTTAAAGTCCAACGCACAAGCCCTGAGCATGTCTTCTAAACTCTGATTTACTCTCTCTGTTTGTCCATCTGTCTGGGGATGGAAAGCTGTGCTGAACTGAAGTCTGGTGCCTAGGGCGTCCTGAACACACCTCCAAAAATGGGAGATGAACCGCCCATCTCTGTCAGACACGATCGACCTCGGAACTCCGTGAAGCCTGATCACTTCTTTCACGTACAGCTGTGCTAACTGCTCTACCGAATGCGATAACTTGATGGCTAGGAAGTGGGCAGACTTGGTCAATCTGTCCACTATCACCCATATTGCATCGTGTCCATGGGTGGTCCTTGGGAGACCTGTGATAAAATCCATGGATATCTCTTCCCACTTCCACTCTGGAATGGGAAGAGGCTGCAGAACTCCTCCTGGTCTCTGGTGCTCTGCTTTGACTCTCTGGCAGGTCAAGCAGGTACTGATATATCTGGCCACGTCTCGCTTGAGTCCAGACCACCAGAACCTTTTCTTTAAATCTTGGTACATCTTGGTAGAACCAGGATGCATAGAGTACGGGGTACTGTGGGCTTCTTCTAAAATATTCTTTCTTAGTTCCTCATCATTGGGGACGCAAAGGCGGTCTCCAAGATAGAGGATGCCACTATCTGATACTCGAAACTCTGAATTTTCTGCCTCTTGGATCTCCTGCTTGATCTTCTGGATCTCTGGGTCTTGACTTTGCTTTCTTTGTATATCCACAAGCAGGGTTGACTCTAGAGTCAATGCAGAAAGTTGCCCAATTATTACCTCGACTCCAAAATCCTTTATTTCTTTCTGAAGTGGTAGAGACAGTGATGATAGGGACATCAGTGCTGCACAGGATTTTCTGCTCAGTGCATCTGCCACTTTATTAGCTTTACCTGGGTGGTAGAGGATTTCACAGTCATAATCTTTGACCAACTCTAGCCACCTGCGCTGCCTCATATTCAGATCCTTCTGAGTGAAGAAGTACTTCAAACTCTGATGGTCTGTGAAGATTCTGCACTGCACTCCATACAGGTAGTGTCTCCAGAGCTTCAGTGCAAAAACCACAGCTGCTAGCTCAAGGTCATGCGTAGGGTAATTCTTCTCGTAGTCCTTGAGCTGTCTGGAGGCATATGCTATTACTTTACCATCTTGCATGAGGACAGCTCCAAGGCCCATCTTGGATGCATCACTGTAGATGTCAAAGGCCTTGTCACTCTCTGGAACCGTCAGGATGGGAGCACTAGTCAATCTTTTCTTCAGTTCTAGGAAGCTGTGCTCGCATTTATTTGACCACTCAAACTTCTGATTCTTTCTGGTCAGGGCTGTGAGAGGAGAGGCTATTCTGGAAAAGTCCTTCACAAATTTTCTGTAATATCCTGCCAGGCCTAAGAAGCTTCTGATTTCACTGGCATTCTTGGGTCTACACCAGTTGCTGACTGCTTCTATCTTGGCTGGATCAACTTGAATGCCTTCCTTGGATACAATGTGACCTAGGAAGGCCACCTGATCTAGCCAAAACTCACACTTTGAGAATTTTGCATAGAGCTTCTCCTGCTGAAGGATCTGCAGCACTATCCTCAAGTGTGTAGCATGGTCCTCTGGAGTCTGTGAGTATATGAGAATATCATCAATAAATACAATGACGAATTTATCGAGATACTCCCTGAAGATGTGGTTCATCAGCTCCATGAAGACTGCTGGAGCATTGGTTACTCCAAAAGGCATCACTACAAATTCGTAGTGGCCGTATCTTGTCCTGAAGGCCGTCCTGGGGATGTCACTTTCTTTAACCTTTAGCTGATGATACCCAGAACGCAGATCTATCTTCGAGAACACTGTAGCCCCTTTGAGTTGATCAAACAAATCATCTATTCTAGGAAGGGGGTACTTGTTCTTGATGGTTACCTTGTTCAGCGCTCTGTAGTCTATGCACAGACGCATAGACCCATCCTTCTTCTTGACGAAAAGTACAGGGGCTCCCCAGGGTGAATGACTCGGGCGAATGAAGCCCTTGTCTAGTAGCTCCTGGAGTTGCTCTTGTAATTCCTTCAACTCTGCTGGAGACATACGATATGGGCCTTCGAGACCGGACCGGTACCTGGTACTAGCTCGATCTCGAATTCCACTTCTCTGTTGGGAGGTAGTCCAGGTAGTTCTTCTGGGAATACTTCTGGATACTCACAGACTACCCGTACATCCTCCTGCTTGCGCTCTTCCTTTGCTTCTATGTCCACTATGCGTGCAAGAAAACCAGCACACCCTTGTTCTAGCATCTGGTGGGCTGCAAGGCTGAGAGAATTTCTGAGTCTTCCTCCTTGGGGCTCCTTGAAATTCAAACGGTGGTTCTCCTTCTGGACTGAAAACACCTTCCTCCGGCGACAGTCCACTGAAGCGCTGTACTTACTGAGGAAATCCATGCCCAGTATGACGTCGAAGTCTTGCATCGCAAGGACTATTAGATCGACATATAGCTCTCGGTCTGANAGTAGTCAATAGCAAAAATCATGCTAAAATAAATGCATATGCAATGCAAAATGGATCCTATCCCAAAGCATCCTACACCTAACCCTCCAAGTTAGGATTTTCTAACACCTAGCCCTCCAGGCTAGGATTTTCCCACCTAACCCTCCAAGTTAGGATTTTTCACCAACATGGGCTTTTTAAAGCTTCACCCAAGCTCCCCCTACATTGGACTTACAAAGGCTTTTTAAGAACCTCTCCAAGGTTCCCCAAATGGAGCAACCATGCTCCCCCTTAATCTCAACTCCCCCTAAAACTAGGGTTTCTAGCAAAGGTATGTTTGGTTTCCAACTTAAACCTAACATCTCTCCCCCTTTGCCATACATCAAAAAAAAACCCAATAATATCTCAATTATCGGTTCTTTTAATCCCCAATGATCATAAACATTGTGTATTAGCCCCCCATACACTTGTTTTGCATCCCTTGGACACCAAACAAGCTGTTGATACAAAAATTGGCCTTGACCAGTCGACTGCCAAAATGGCAGTCGACTGATACTCTGAAAGTCTGAAATTTCAGCATTTCTGACGAACTTCAGAAATGCGCCAAAAATTCCACAAATCTCCAAAAATTCCCAAATTTTGTGGAGAGGTTTGTGGTACCCATATCTACTTGGGAAAAATACATTCCAAAATGTATCTACCACCATTCCCAAGTTTGACACAAAACCCAAAACTAGCCAAAAACTTCAATCAAACATTGACCAAAAGTCCTAGTTTTGGTTTCCTCTTGATGTCTTTGCCCATGCCACCCCACAATGCATCCCTAGCATTGATTTACATGGCAATTACACACCAAAAACCAATTTTCATGCAATATGACCCCAATGTCATATTTCCATGCATGAAACTCAAAAATACCGTGCCAAAACCCAAGAATTGAGACTCAAGTCCGTCACCAATTCTTTTGGCACACTCCATGGCCCATCTAGACCACTAGGAGCACCCCTCCTAAGGTCAATTCACCATATATCCCAAAGGCTTCTAGAGCTCTCCCTTGAGCTCTTAGCCCTAGCCACCTCCCTAGGTGACTCAACAAATGCTAAACCACACCGGTGAACCTCCGGTGACTCTTGGCCTACGAACTCAACCCTCTTAACCTTGGACCCCTTATCCTTAGTTAAGACCTTTTCCTTTCCTTTCCTTTTGATGGCATTCCCTTGCCATTCTTGCACTCCCCCTTCTTGCCATAATCATATGCTACCCTAGCATATCTCTTTTCCTTGGCATGGAAGACCCTAGATCGGTATCCTAGACCCGATCTATCATTGTTGGGTTTTAGACCACCCAACACCATATCCAAACCCTTAGATCCAATAGTGAATCTCTCTAGGGTTTTCTCTAACCTCTCAAGCTTTTCCCTTAAAGCTTGATTTTCCCATTCTAGGTTCCTAAACCTAGAATCCACATGCTCATTTTGGATATTCCTAGAACTACCCATTTTCTTAGGCATTTGTTTCCCTCCCTTGGGATTAATGCCTTTAGCCTTGGATACACATGTCTTAGATTTACCATGATGCATGCTTTTCTTAGGATATGTATCTACCTTGTTATCCTTATTCCTATCATGATATTTAAAACCATGGTTATGTACAAAAAGACAATTTTCATGAAATCTAGCATGCATGGGTGAGTGATTTGCATTATTTCTAATATTCATGGATGGGTAATTGGCATGATTCTTAGCATTCATGGAGGAACTTAAATATGAATGACAATTTAATCTAGGTTTTGGAATTACCTCCCTTACCCTTGTAGTCCCTCCTTGATGTGGGCTTCTCTTCTTCCTTTGCTCTTTCTCCCATCTCCTCAAGTGCTCCATCTTCTTGAGCTTTCCACTCTTTGGGCACCTCGTGTGGTAGTGTCCTAGCTCTCCACACGTGAAGCATCTAATTCTCTTCTTCTTAGCTTGGGCTTCTCCATTCCTACAGCCCATATTAGATTTAAATCGAATGGACTCGGGTTTAGATTTTACCTCCTTCTTACCTTTTGGGCATTTGTCCTTGTAGTGCCCCTTTTCGTTACACCCAAAGCACATGATGTGTTCCTTCTTCTTGGCTTTGGTGGAGGTGGAGGTGGAGGCTAGGTTGACTTCTTCAACCTTGGATGATGTAGATGCTTCCTCTTGTTCCGACATGGTTGAAGGTCTCTCCTCCCCCTCAATTCTTGAAGTCGACACTTCTTCTTCTTCTTTTGATGAGGTGGATGACCTTTCATTCAATTCTTCCACCTCACTTGATGATATTGATAATTCTTGTCCTTTTTCTTCTTCTTGAGCCATTTGACTTATCTCCTCGGGCTCTTGAACTTGTGTAGGATTTTTATGGATTTCTTCTATCTTTTTCCATAGATCACATGCATCTTTATATACCCCTACACTACTCAAAACATGGTTAGGCAAAATATTAATCAATGTACTAATTACCTTCTCGTTTGCCCTAGAATAAGCTTGTTGCTCTTGAGTCCAATATCTAGGACGAAGCTTCTTTCCGTGCTTGTCCTTTGGAACTCTGAATGGCTCTTCTATTACCATCATACACTCCCAATCCATGTCAAACCACATCTTCATGCGCATCCTCCAATACCCAAAATCTTCATTGTCGTAGGGAGGTGGAGTGTAGATGTCATCCCCTAGTTTGTCTTCCATTGTTCTTCTTCCTCTAGCGTGTGCTCCCTCGGCGGTTAGTCCGATCAAGAGCGGTCCTTCGCTCTGATACCAATTGCTAGGATTGATACGCCTTACTAGAGGGGGGTGAATAGCAAATCACGGCTTGTTCTTCCTACGTTGTTAGTATGCGCAGCGGAAACAATAATAATAATCAATAAAAACAAAGGAACAACGCTAACAAACCGTATTTAGTTGGTATCCACCCCGGCCGGGTGACTAATCCAACAATCCGTCGGTGGATCACTCCCCGGATAACCTCCAGCTATCACGTGTCGCTCCTTGTGGGTGGAGAAACCTCACCACAACACCTTGGACGCTTTGTGAACACAGTAGACTACTAACCGGCTTTACCCAAGCAGGTTTCGTCAAGAAACCCCAGCCCGATCGAGTCCCCTTTTAAATAGATTCGGGCTGGAAACCCGCCTACCAGTCGACTGCTCCCATGGGCAGTCGACTGGTGCCACTTAAAATCCGACCGTTACACCCAACGTTCGACTTTTCGTGGCTTCCAGGCAACTAGCAGTCGACTGCTCCCAGGGGCAGTCGACTGCTCCCAGTCGACTGCCCCAACTGGCAGTCGACTGCCAATCGACCAGAACCCTTCTGTGGGTTCTGGCAGTCGACTGCCCAACCTGGCAGTCGACTGCCCTGTCTACCAACCTAGGGTTTTGCCTCCCCGAGTACATTCTACTCAGCACTCGACCCCTAGGACTTCCCGAGTACATTCACACAGCACTCGTACCCTCATGACTTGACTGACTCCTCCTCCGCAGTCTCGACTGTTGCCTTCGCGCCCTCTTCATCTTCGGCCCTCGTCCCTCGGATGCGCACACCAGCCTCCAGCTAGCCTCCATGCCATCCTTCACGTACGCCTCGAAGTCCGCGCCCATCAGCTCATCGTCTCTGCACTCCATGGTCCCTTAGATGCACACGCCAGCCTCCAGCTGGCCTCCATGCCATCCTTCACTGTACCGAGGTCGTCCCGTCAAGTCCATATGCGTACCTGTACAACCTGCACACTCAACATACGCATATCAAATACACAAGGGTAAACCCTAACTTAAACCCTTTGCCCAAACATCAAAACCCATGGTCACACCGGACCATCTTAGGGCCGATTGCTCCAACAGACTGGAAATGTTGCTGATTCCTGGTTTCCCAGTTGGACCAATTGATCCAGTACAGGTTTCATTTTGATCTCATGTATTATCCTGGATTGGATGAAATCTTTCAATTGCTTGATATTGTGGGTTAGATACACTTCCATTATATTAAGTGTCACCCCTATGCTAAAGTTTAATGGTTGAGGTAATCTTCTAAAGCTTAAAACTAAATTTACACTCCTGTGATTTTCAGCCAGTAATATATCCACAGCTGGCATTCTCTTGATAAATTCAATAGTTTTTTTGTTCAACTTGAAACCGAAGATTTGGTTTTAGTTCTCTTTTTATTATAGGTTATGATCGTGTTTGGATAATTGTGATTTCGGATACATTAAGGTTATGAGTCACTAAAATGTTTTTTCATTGACTAGGGTGAACTAGAGTCATGTCATGAACTTTATTCTGACATGCCTTTAGAAGGATCCTGTGATACTTCATCAGGAAACACAACAAATTTATGCTTTTACTTCTGATATCTCCAGTTGCGAATCATAGTTAGCTCCAGAATTTTCATGGCAATCTACATGTTAATTAGATATGTTCTTCGACATAGAAGAATATGCTTGATGGCACTGTGCAACCAGCAAGCTGCATGAAGACCTATTTTAATATTTAACTATTGGTGTTATGGGCATAGAAATGATTAATTTACTATTCTGGCGTTTCTTTTCTCCATTTGTTGTTATCAAAGGGAGCATGCCTTCAAGAAAACTGATCATTTGGCAATTTCCTAACACAATTTTATACTGATCAGTCTTTAAATTTGGTGTGATATTACACAATCTACTGCATTATTAACATTGTTTAATGTGTCTATCCTATTAGATTGCATAGTTGTTAGGATGATAAGTGGATCCGAGTATAGCCTACATTCCATGGGTGCATGTTTCTCTAGCACCATATTTATCAGTTTCTACATGGTGCACAGAACCTGCTCTTTGGTTGTGCATAGTGCGAGTTATAATCCACATGAGATGCAAAATCTGCAAACAAATTACATATTTTTCTACTCTTAATCAAACACATATTTGGACCATTTGGTACTTCTTGGAGCTTATGGTTGTGTCCTTGGTTCTTTCAATCTAAAAAAAATGTCTAAAGATGTATGCTTGCGAGAACTTATAACAATAATAATTTAGCGTATAACTTCTAAAAGCATAAGAATTTTTTTAATAAATTGATTCATTATACATGCATAAATTATGTTTTCCCTGGTTAGAAAAAAAACATCATTCTTGAGAATGATACAAAGGTTGTTTGATAAGTCATATTTAAGTAGTTAAGAGGAAGGTTTCTGAAAGAAATGAAACAATTTAATTTGTGGCTCAACCATATTTCAGATCATTGTTATTCATCCAGCTTACTTGTTTAAGAAAAATATAGTATGTTCTCTGGTATAATTTTGTAGTTGTCCTGCTAAGGAAGGCATTTCCTTGCAGCTGCAGTTACATCTTAGTCTATTCTTTTGTGTTATAGGAAAGATTCTTCAAGTGCATTAACAAATCTATAGATGATGTGAAGCTCAGCAGTAGCCTCCTACATACTTTAGCAGCAATAAATGCAGAGGTGGACCATAAACAAAGTCAGGAAAAACTTTTAGGGAGTGACATATTCTTTGAAGGGAGGTGTTTGATGCAAATTGGCTGTGATGGTGCTGCAAAATCATCTCTTCCAGATAATATACCTGAAAAAATAATGCCTTCTTCAGCAAACATGGATGCAATATTTGTAAAGGTTTGCAAAATTTGTGCTTTACTTCACTTGAAGGAATATTGAGTTTTACATGCTTGCTTTTTGGTTATTGTTATAAGATTTTTTTGGAAATTTGCAAAATGAGAATGGTATTTCTTGTTTCTATACTCTTACATTCAAGTAGAGGAAGTATCTACATTATGCTTGGCGTTGCCAATTACTACCACTAGGTCCATAATTTTGAAGGATGAAGATATATCTTTTGGTGCAACAATACTTATAAGTGGTTTGGACATATTGTTGGTACACCAATTTTCATAAGTGGTTACTCGACCACATTGCCTTGAGGATGCTTTGATGCACTTGGTAAATGGTTTTAGTTAGAGTTGCTTGAAATACTTATATATGTGCATCAAGTTCGCAGGGACTTGGTAGGGTGCACTTGGAGTTAACAGAGCTTGTGAATTGAAAGAGTTTGAGTCATGTCGGTTGAAGACCTAGAGGATGGTGGTTTTGGCACGTGAAGACTTAAAATTTGGAACTTGGGGCAACATTGTCATGGACGATGTGCCAGATGTAGACTTGAAGTATGGAGGCTTTGGGAATGTAAAGACTTGGAGCATGGAATTTTTTCGCAAATGATGTCGAGGTTGAAGACCTGGAGCATGGAGGCTTTGGGCATGCGAAGACTTGAAGCATAGAGCTTTGGACATCATCGTGGATCCTAGATGATGTGCAAGTTGGAGACCTAGAAGATAATGAGCTGTGAGGGTAAACATGTTGTATGAGATTCACACTTTTGGGTAACACCAGTAGGACACAATCTGGGTAAACTAGGTAGGGGCTACCTAATTGGCTTGTAAAGAGTCTTCGGTAGGTTTTTGGTTGTAGTGCTGTCAAACTTGATCCTAGAGCTTTATATAAACTTTTGAAGGTGTAAAGGAGTGAAGTCGGGATCTCTGAACTGATTGAGTCAACTAAAGGCTAGCTTAGTTGATTGGAGTGTTGAGTTGATTGCTCAATAAATTGTAAATCTTTGTTTGGAAATAGAATTCTCTTTGTTTGCACGAGTCAACTGAACTTGGGCTACAGTCGAGTGAATAGAAGGATTAGTTAAATCGACTTAACTGTTTATTGTTGCCTTGCGACGACTAGCCTGATGATCTCAGTCGGGACTGATGCTATTTGAAAACTAGAGGTTGGCTTTCCATTGGAGGCCATTTTATACAAGCATCTAGGACGTTCTCTTTCAGCTGTTGTGCATGAATTTGAAATTTATATTCCAACATATAAGCGACTAAGGAAAACATTGTTTAAGGCCTTTTAGAGGCTTGTATGAGCTTTCAGAAATCTTCTTTGCTTTATTTTATATCATTGTTAAAAAAGATATTTTAATTTGCAGCTTATATGATATTCACTCCCCTCCCCCTCCTTTAGCCACCAGTCATCCACACATTGATCCTTACAATATCTACTTTGTCTTAGTATCAAAATTCCCCCCTACTAAGCCCAACATATAAAGGGTATGACTAATCATAAATGTTCTATTTGTTTTTTTTTGGGTCCTACCAGTACAAGTACTTTTCCTTAGGCATTCTGCACTTCATTTTTTCTTCTAGAAATCATAATTATATTAGTGCAAAAAATCAAGTTGACCCTAAATATATGGGACTGACACCGTAACATGATTTGATAAAGATGAGTAGAGAAAATCAACCCACTCCTTTCCAAATCAAGTTCGACGTTACCTGACCTGGTTAAAAAAAAAAAAACTGACCCTAAATATGCGTTGCACGCCCTCGGGGCAATAGTGCAACTGTCACTCCAGCTGTTAACCAGGCATCTAAAGTTCGAATTTTAGCTACAACGTAATGCAAAGTATTTTCCTCCAGTATGATGACAAACTTAGGAATGTTGGCCATTCTGAATGGACAACCGTGAGTACTTCTTGATTTATCCTGCTGGTCGGTGGGTCGTCACCTCTAGGATTAGTTGGTTCTAAGAGTTGGATACCTGGACTATCAAAAATAAATAAATAAATAAGTTGACCCTAAATATATGGGACTAACACCATAACATGAGTTGGTGAAGATTAGAGAAAATCAATCCATTCCTTTCCTTCCCTTCCCTGCACATCCATTGCATCTAAGAATTATCTTCCCCCACCCTTGCACACGCCGTCTGCGTTAGTTTTCCATCATGGCAAGGGCCTACACTCTTTTTGTTCACTATTACAGAGGGATGGTATGAAAGGAAAAAGTTTAGAAAACAAGAAGAACCTGGCTCGACCAGCTGTGGCCCCTTTAAAATAGAGGAGTGTACCGAGAAGGTGGATACAACTCTTGTAATTTTTTAGGTTTCGTCCTGCAACAAGTGCAACCCTCTTGTTGAGTTGCAATCATTGAATTTGGAACCTGAATAGATTGTCAATGATAAGCTAATGGAAGGCGAAGTTGATGTGAAGTCATCATGTGCCTTATGATCTGTGAGGCACACATACTGCTATTTCTGGGACAAATGGCCATGATCCCAGTGAGCCAACCTAAAAAATCCATTATCAGTTTGGATTACGGGTAGCAAGTCATCTGCATGAAACTGAAATCGTCACAATCACTGGTGAATTGTTCCAGGCGATAAAAAAAAGTTGCTTGAGAATGGGCAGTATTTACATGCTATTTGTCAAAGAATAGACTTTGTGGATTTTGCCTAGATGCCTTTCTTTCTTGACGACGACAAGGATGATGACGACAACAACAACCAAGCCTTTCTTTCTTGACATGATAAAATTTTTTTTAAACGTGAAGGAGTAATGTATGTATGCTGAAGTTGAATTCAATTTTTTCTTTTGCATCAAAGATACAAAATTATGAAACAAGTTGTTATCTACCTACTATTTGATGTTGGTTAAATGAATGTTTTCCTACCATTAGTCTATGTATAAAGGAACGTCAGATGTGTTAGTTAAATGTACTGTCAAAAAATATTACTAACCAATATCTGTATGCCATTTGTATAGGACTCAGAAACTCTGTCATATGAAAGGGAATTGGTAAATTCTTCGCAGGACCATCATAGAGTATTTTCAGAAACATTGTTTGACATGCTTCCTATGCTCATAGTAGCCATAGGTTTCTTTTCTATTGGATTTGCTTTGGCAGATACACAAATTCTTCACATAAACAGTTTCAGCAGCAACAACATTACAGACAACATTCTAAGGGCAGTGGCAAATGGAGTAAAAAGTTTTTGTTTCTAGGCATCATACTTGCGCTGTCAGTCGCCTTTTGGATATTTGTGAGCATGAATGCAACAATTACTGAGAGGAGGAAAGAAACTCTTGTTAACATGTGTGATGAAAGAGCTAGGATGCTGCAGGATCAGTTTAATGTGAGCATGAATCATGTGCATGCTTTAGCCATTCTAGTCTCAACTTTCCACCATGGAAAGCAACCTTCTACAATTGATCAGGTACTTCAACGTATTGCATATTCCATCTTTATGATTTTGGTTGATGTCATAAGATGAAACAAACAAGTGAGTTTATATGTTGCATTCCCTTGTGTGATTATTTTGTCTGTTTTTGTTTTGGAGTCAACTGACCTAGCTTCTTAGAAAAATAGAAGATTTGTCTATTATTGTTTCTCTAGATATCTTCTATGAATTTGGATCCATAATTAGCTTTTATGAATATTATTCTGTTGAGCCTTTTCTTAAGATGCATGATGTAGCTAAACATATGATGCAAAGATACGCATCCTCTTACATAGTTCCAGTGAAGAGTTGTGTAATGTTGTGTGAATCTTGTAGTAAATCAAACATCCAAGTGATAACACAATTAATATCTTTGTTGCAGCAAATATTTGCTGAGTACACAGCAAGAACAGCATTTGAGAGGCCATTGATGAGTGGTGTTGCCTATTCTTTAAGAGTATTACATGAAGAGAGGGAGCAGTTTGAGAAGAAGTATGGATGGAAGATAAAAAAGATGGAGACAGAGGACCAGTCCCTGGTTAAAGATGACTTCAACCCTGAGAAGCTGGATCCCTCGCCTGTTCAAGATGAATATGCACCTGTTATTTTCTCACAAGAAACAGTATCTCACATTGTTTCAATTGATATGATGTCTGGCAAGGTGATTTCCTAAGAACATGTATTTTTTTTTTCATATATTAAATATTCTGTTTCATCTGACTTTAGATCTAAGACTTCCATTTCCATTATGAGAATTTGTTTTTTGAACATACTCATAAATCAACTATTCTATGTACATTTGCTTGGATCAGGTGAGTAGATCTAGGCTCTCCTTGAGCAATACACAACAATAGATCTGCATGTTTTCCATGAGAGTATTATGGTTTATTGATCTTCTCTCGGCCTTTACTTGCTCAAATAAATCAATGTTGGATAGCTATAGCTAGCCATGCATGCATATAATTAGTATATAAAGTGTTTAACACTTGCAAAACGTGTATAAGTAGCTAAATGTGGATACTACCTTTATTGACTTGTGGATACAAGTACAATGTTGAATCTACCGACTAAGAGTCTAAAACCATCTATCAATATCTGGCATGGATGAGAACCTCAAACATTCTTTTGTGTTCTGGGTGTTTCGATTCTATTAAACTAACTAAACTTGAGCTTTTGCATGTGTTAGGAGTAGAAGTGTCACAGAGGGGAAAATTCCATCTTTAGTCCAACATCCTAAAACGAGAATCCTTAAATATATTTAAATTTCAAGAGACCTCTACCTAAGTGCATTGGCATTTTAGGTTGGATTGGGCTCTCTTGGGCTTTAACATGTTATTAGGGTCAAATGCACTTAAAAAATTATGTTAGGCCTGAGGAGAATGTACTACATTTATATTAGTGGTTAGGCATGCCCCCTAGGCTTTGATATGGTATCAGAGCTATCCTCACTAGGTAAAATGATGTATGGAAAGTGTCTTGGCATTTTGGTTAGGATTGGGTTCTCGATTGGGCTTTAACAATATGCACATTTCAGTATTACATGCTTGGCTGCTTAGCTTTTTTCCACCTTGGCTGTTTGAGTTGATAAATCATGTCTCGTCCTTATTAAAAATTTACTAAATTTTCTGTTGAGGTGTAAATATGAGGAATAAAAAACAAGTCTTATTATTAAATATATGGGAAGTTCCTTTATGATTCCACAGCATCAATCATGTGGTGTTGCAACATCGAGTTAATCCTTTTGTTCTAATTTGTCACAGCAAGATCGTGAAAACATACTGCGAGCAAGGGCTAATGGGAAGGGGGTCTTAACTTCTCCTTTTAATCTGTTAAAGTCCAATCATCTAGGTGTGGTGCTAACATTTGCAGTGTATAACACTAGCCTGCATCCCAATGCAACACCAGAGGAACGCATTAAAGCTACTGTAGGGTATGTAACCAAATTTAGTATTTTCTAGCTCCTAATCTAGTTTTTGACTGTTTTATTTTTTTTCTTGGTTAGATATCTTGGGGCATCATTTGACGTCCCTTCTTTGGTGGACAAACTTCTTCATCAGCTTGCCAGCAAGCAAACAATAGTTGTTAATTTGTACGACACAACTAATGTTTCTGCGCCTATTAGGATGTATGGTCCTGATGCTGCTGGTGCTGGTGAGATGTATATTAGTGGTGTTGATTTTGGGGATACAACCCGTAAACATGAAATGCATTGCAGGTAGCCATTCTAATAAAGAAAATATGCATTTTACCAATTTTTCCAAAGAAAAACTATTTTTGCCTAATTTGGAAAAGTTCTCTGTTGTAGATTTAAGCACAAGCCTCAGTTGCCTTGGTCAGCAATAGCAATGTCAGTAGGGGTAGCAGTAATTGTTCTCCTTGTGGGGCATATATTTCATGCTGCTCTAAACCGTATTGAGGAGGTGGAAGATGATTATCGTAAAATGAGGGAGCTGAAAGTTCAAGCAGAAGCTGCTGATGTAGCCAAATCCCAGGTATTTTATTCTTTGTAACCTAACAATATATGGTATATGAGCCAAATGTGGCTCATTGATACTGGTTTCTTCCCTTCTATTTTTTTTCTTAATAACTGGAAATTAGAGGTTCTTATTTCAATTTTCCTTCACTCTCCAGCTAATGCGTCATTATTTCTTATTGCAGTTTCTGGCAACAGTTTCACATGAAATCAGGACACCCATGAATGGTGTTTTAGGTCTGTGACAGTTCATAAACCTTAAGATTGTCACTTTAATTCATAAGAAATCTACAGTTGGTTTTCATTATCTGAAATACATATAGAAGAGAATGTCAATAAGATTTATTTCCCGCAAATTAGGTATGTTGCAGATGCTGATGGACACAGAACTTGATGAGACACAACAAGATTTTGCAAAGACTGCTCAATTAAGTGGAAAGGCTCTAATTGCTCTTATAAATGAGGTTCTTGATCTTGCTAAGATAGAATCTGGCAGGCTTGAGCTAGAGGCTGTCCCCTTTGATCCTCGTGACATCCTTGACAATGTGTTATCTCTATTTTCTGACCAATCTCAAGCTAAAGGCATAGAGGTAGAAGCTGAATTAACTCATACCTTCTGCATATTCCGAAAATTTCCCCTGTTTCTTATTGTCTTTGTGTTGTTTAGATGGCAGTGTATGTATCTGAACAAGTTCCAGAAATATTGATTGGAGATCCAGGGCGGTTCAGGCAGATTATTACAAATCTCGTTGGAAACTCAGTGAAGGTTAATATTTTTGACCTACTGCTTTATTACATATTTACAGATAAGTGTATGTATTTGAAGAGGTTGTGACAATCAAGAAAAGGGATTATAAATCCTTCTCTTATACTTGTTTAACTAAACCATCAGACTAGTATATACGATAGTCTTCTACTCTTCTATTGGATTTACTGAGTAATATTGCCTAGTACAGAAAAATAAATTACTGGGTCTTCCTGGACTCCTTGTTATCAGTATGGTATCAATGCTCAAATTTGTATTTGATATAGGAGTATTCATGTTCATGTTAATTGCAAAGCTATTATGCGTCTCTCTTTATGTTAATGTTTGATTCCCATGCAACCTCAAACATTTCGAAAGGTCAATTTTCTGATGATTTATATCATATTCAACAGAAATGATAGTAAAATTAGAAATTGAACTTTTCTAGAAGTTTCAAGTTCTTATTGTTGTTGATCTGCCAATTAATTCATTTAACAGAGCAAGTCTCTGGGTTTTACACATACAGCCAACTACGAAGCATTTATTTCTCATGTTGTTCCCTTTTTGTGAGCATATTTGCACAAAATAAGTGATCAATTTTTGTCCATTGCAATTCGGTACGTGGGTCAAACATGAAAGGGTGACTATGTGAGGTTTGCCTATTACTAGATTTTTGGAATTTTGTAAATCAAGTAAAATATGTAAGGAATTTTGTAACGTTTGTGTCTTCTTTTGTTGAACCCTTTGTCACACTTACTAATTGAAATTCTGAGGACAATAACCACTGGCTGCTCGTTTCAATGCCATTTTATTTTACTGGAAGATCAGTGACAACAACTAATACTAATGTCAGTTTTAACTATATAGCCGCACTTTGTTTTTCTCTTGATAATCTGATGACACTTCACACACTTTTTGATACGTTCATATTGGCAAGATAAAAAAAAATCAAATTAGTAAGCATGAAACTATAATGTTGTCCATATCAGCTAGAGTTCAACCATCTGTTATTATATTTATTATATATTCTGGAAGTTGCACCATCTGTACTTTCTCTACCAGTTACTACTTCAGGAGTTTGACAAATATCCTGTGGAAGTTGTATCATCTATCATTAACATTATAACTTGTATATATGTATTTCAGTTCACAGAGAAGGGGCATATATTTGTCTCAGTTTATCATATTGAAGAAGTAAGGAATATGGAAGATGACCTCTGTGAAACACTGAGTGGGTGTCAGGTAGTAGATAAACAAAAAATCTGGGACAATTTTACATTGTTGAAATCTTCAACTGAAGGTGATAATGCTATTAACTTGATAGTCACTGTTGAAGACACTGGTGTGGGAATACCTCAAGATGCTCAAAGTCGTATTTTCACACCATTTATGCAAGCTGACAGTTCTACTTCACGGACATATGGCGGGACAGGAATAGGCCTGAGCATTAGCAAATGCTTGGTAGATCTTATGGAAGGAGAAATTGGCTTTGTCAGTCAACCTGGGATTGGTAGTACATTTTCTTTCACTGCTGTATTCAAGGAAGCAAGCAAAAGTTCAGGAGACATAAAGAGGCATTATACTGATTCTATTCTATCAGATTTTCAAGGTCTGAGAGCATTGGTTGCTGACGGGAGATGTATCCGTGCTAGAATTATCAAGTATCATCTGCGAAGATTAGGAATACTTGTTGATGTTGTAACTAAACAACAAAATGCTGTTCAGACCATAGTGGACTGTTGCAGTACCAGGTATATTTCTTGAATATATCAATGAATGCATGGTGCAAGTTTGACAATTAGTTTCCCTTTATGTTCTTACAATGTGTTTACAACCAACTCGTCAACTAACGAGAAATTCCTAAAGAGATTAACTGGAGTCACTACTCTAAACTCACTCCCTTTTTCCCCATTACCATCTTATCCTTTTGATCTCTCTCTCTCTCTCTGATGATTTATTACTGGAATTCTGTTCTTCTAGAATCTGGATCTTGGAGAACAAATCATGATCTTCCATTATTTTTTTTTTGAATTAATAAGGAGATGTGCCAGATATGCTGCAATTTTCAATTGCAATCATTCAGTACTTTTGGTTGGGAATTTGTTATATCTTAAGGTTGAAAGTACTTCTTGCGGTGCTTGTAACACATGTATTTTAACTTATGCAGCGGGAGGAGTCATATAGACATGTTTCTTGTCGACAAAGATGCTTGGGGTGAGCGGTCAGGCATTTCATTTCCTCGGTTTCTTTCAGAATCCCTAAGAAATGGTGTAGTGATGCACAAAGAACTTCAACCAAAGATGTTTCTGATAGCAACTTCCCTAAACCCTACTGAGGTTTATGACCTGAAGTTGGCAGGATATGTTGATAGCATGCTGAAACCGCTGCGCTTGAGTATGATTGTTGCTTGTCTGCAGAAAGCACTAGGCATGGGTCAGAAGCGGCAACACACCACGGCAAAACCAATGATGCTTCAAAGTATTCTCAGAGGAAAAAATATCTTAGTTGTCGATGACAACGTAGTGAACCAAAAAGTTGCTGCTGGTACCCTAAAAAAGTTTGGCGCAATAGTTACATGTGCTGACAGTGGAAAGGAAGCTATTAGAAGGCTACAACCTCCACACAATTTTGATGCTTGCTTTATGGATGTCCAGATGCCGGAGATGGATGGGTACTTTTCATAGTCTTTCCTTAATGTTAATTGATGGATATCCTTTTCTTTGGCCATTTTACTTTGCATGCTGTATGGTGTTACCTTTGATCTATATTTTGTTCTCCTCTGTCCTATCGCAGAATAGTCGTCCTTTTACAATGTTCTTCATTGTTAGAACTTATTAATCGCTATTAGTATTTTGCGCATCATTAAAAAATATATATATATAATTTTCCCTCGACACATAATCCTACGTCTGCCAATTAGTTTTACTGAACATTTTTGGATACTCATATCTCTATAAGCTCAAATGAAGACTTCACTACACGTCTAGCAATTTGTTTTAATTTCATCAAATTACATGCTCTCTAAGTGCCTAGTTGATTTCTATTTCTAATGATCCTATAAATTTTTACAGCTTTGAAGCTACGCAAAAAGTTCGAGAGATGGAGAACAGAGTAAACAAGTTAATTAAGTCTGGAGATGTATCACCGGAGATATATGGCAATTATCCCTTACGTGTACCTATCTTGGCTATGACAGCAGATGTAATTCAGGCAACACACGAACATTGCCGGCAGAGTGGTATGGATGATTATGTCTCGAAGCCTTTCGAAGAACAACAGCTCTACTCTGCCGTAGCACATTTTTTTGAGTCCGATACGGTAGATAGAATTTCATAACAGAAAATGATGCCTTCTAAGAGCCTAGGCTGGTTTTGTCCTAAATCTACAATCATAAAGAGATCAAGTGAGAAAAGATAGCGAACTGACACGCGTATGCGTGAGCTATAGAGCAGGATGTCATTAGCTGAAGCTCGGCTAACCTTATGGCTCTTCTCGTTCGGTAAGTCATCTTTCTCTCAAGGTGTTCACCATATATATAGCCTTCTAATGTGTTGTAATGAGCAGTAGAAATTTATGCTCCTTTCTTAACTGATAAGCTAATCGATACTTTTATTCAGGATTAGCTGCCAGCTCTACATTAATAGATCATATTAAAGATAAATTATGACTGAAGAGGTTATGCTTAATCCTTCCAGTTCCGATGATAAACTATTGCTTTTTAAAGGGAGATGTTGTATTCAAAGTGTAAAGAAATTCGTGTGTTTATGTTTCAGAGGTTTGGTGTAAGGAAATAGGGCATTTTTGATGTTGGAGAGTATTGTTTAATACCATGACTTTTTTTTTTTTGGATCGAATGTTGTAAATTCTTTGGATCTTTGTGTGATATATAATAAGAATTTTCTTCTAATCGGCCCTTCTTTTGGAGCTTGGTTAATATTTATCATTCTTTTTGACAATCTACTTTCCAATCACAAGTGTTAATTGTGTAGGAAGAGGAAGAACAAGGGCCTAGAATGATCCTTTGATGAAAGGGAATTCCAGTTTGAGAGACTATTTTTTTATTTTTTGATGATTTTTTTTGTGTATTCCTTGAAATTCTCAGTTAAAATGTATAGAATAATTATATAGTTGATCATATTTAGTGGGATAAAACTTACTTCTTGTTATTGACGAAGTGTTAATTATGTTAGTATATCTATGTTATTATTTTTTTAAATATTAGTCTTAATATAATCTTCAAAATAATTAATTGAACATTATAATTAGCTTTTAAACACCCAACATGAAATGAAAAAGTATATTACAAGTTGACTTACAAATTAGTTGATATCATTTTTTTTTGTTTTAAATTTATCCAAGTACAAACTGTTTACAAAAATTGGAAAAAATTTGGTGGAAAAGTGTTATAGCATATCATAGATAGCAGGCTACTAACGCAAAATTGTTTTACTCGCAATTGTTGTTTTCTAAAAAATAGAAATATTATTTTACAATCAATTAATATATACAGACAGGAAATAAAATTTAAATTAAAAAGGGAAAAGAGAAAGAAGAAGAAGAAAAATGTCGAGCCATGGCGACGAGAATGAAATGCACGGTAAAGAATGTTGGAGTCGATTCCGGAGTTACTGTCGGGAGGATCTAAACTGATATGATATATATTGTCGAGGCTAGTGTTGGATACTATCTCCGTAAAATGATATTGCTCCGTAACAGGTGCTCACGGATAACAGTAATTCGTTTTCCAAGATACAACGACGATGTCTCGAAATAGCAACACTATAAATTTCGAGACCAACGAATCTTCTCGTAGGCTTTTTGGACTCTGGATGCACAAGATGAGATGAATGCTAATGAACTTTGGATGGATGATTAAATGAATGAATCCAGTATCTAGGAGACTCTATTTATACAAGAAAAGAGGTAAGGTACCATTTGGTGAGTGGGTGTGACCTTTGGGTTAGGATTGATCTGTGTCATTCAATCTGGAGGGTTGTAACTCTTCAGATAGCCTTTTGATCTCAACCATCAGATCTGGATGGTTGTAACCCTTCAGATCCCCCTTTGATCTCGGCCGTCAGATTCGATTTGACATTTCAGATTAAGTCTCATCACCAACGGTCATATTGCAACTTTTCGCGACCAACGCTCTAGATCGCGTCACTGTGATCTAGCACCCCTCTTCGATCCAACAGTTGCCATTCGTTCGTCCAGTTAGCAGTCCAGTCATCTCTTCTCCTACCACGTCATATGACATGTCACCCGAGTGTCACATCACTTGGAGCATAAATTTAAACTCTTCAATGCTCATCGCAACGATGCGAAGTACAAAGTGCGCCAACAAAGTACCCATGGCGCACGTGTGCACATGGCGGGTGGCAGGCTCGTAGGTGCGAGCACTTGCTCGCCTGTGAGAAGAAATCACCTATGTTTTTCTTTTTTTTTAACTCCGTTAACACATGAACACATATAAGTAAGCAAACACTTTTGAAAATTTTAGATGCGGAACTAATCCCCATCTACTTTCTTCTATGCCAATTTTGGACTGACATTAAACAATTAATTTCTCATTTATCCGTAATCGATTTTGAGCAAATTATTGATCTAGATTCATTTACGTGAAACGTAGATTTCATTTTTTAAGTCAAATTTGACTTTCATCGATTGATGACACCTCGATTTTCCTTTCTAAAAATCCTATTTGATCTTTTTTTAAGACCCAAATATCCAACAATCCTCCACATGAATGGAAATTAATGCATGTATGCATGCTGACATTTTACAAGAGTCCAATTGATAAGTCAATGCATCAAAAGAGGTAGCTTTTGGCTTTAAATCTTCTGTAGTGGAATGCTATCGAGCATTTGACTTGGTTGATTACATCAAAACTAACTTGGGATACTTACAATAAAATGTCCAAATTCTTAATTATATAATGGTGTTACCCTATGAACCTCACACTGCGGACTCGTCCAGACACTACTTGGGGCGCCTAGATTGCAATCTAGGCGCTTGATTAATTTTTTTAAAACCAAGTCGGGCCACCTGGAATCAATTCTAGGTGCATGCTCTTTTTTTTTTCTTTTTTATTTTTTAAATCAAAATTTCCTAATATAAATCTTAAATACACTCGTGAGCATAAAAAATTTTAAATTTTGAACACTATAATTCAAGAGGGAAGACTGAATCATAGAAAAAAATTTTAATAGCTTAAACTCACTATAACCTAATCCTTAAATCATAAAATCTTAAACGCTAAACACATATAATATATCTCGTAAACATTTTAAATTTTTTATTTTGAACACTATAAATTAAGAGGGAAGTTTGAACCCTAGAGAAAAATTTTTATTACTTAAATCTACTATACCCCAATCCCAAAATCTTAAACCCAAAATACATTTAATATACCTAAAAAATAAGGGTGTAAAGAACGAGCCAAGTTGCTCGCGAGCTATTCGAATCTTGGTTCAAAAAATAATTCGTTCGAGTTTGTTCGATTAAGTTAACGAGTCGAGCTCTAGCTCGATTTTGAGCTGGAAAACATTATGGAGCCGAGCTTCAGCATAATAGTATTTGGTTCGTGAGCTCACGAACATTTGTTTAGAGGCTCGTGAACATGTTCGTTAAGAAGCTCGCGAACAGGTTCGTTAAGAGGCTCGTTTATTTATTATATATACATATATAATTAAATATCATATAAATAATAAATAAAATAATATATTATTAATTATTATAATTATTTATTTTAAACGAACTCAAATTAAGCTCGTTTAATTTTTAAACGAGCTTTTTTTGAGCCGAACTCGAGACGAGCTCAAGCTATCTAATTTTATTACGAGCCGAACTCGAGCTTAAAAACTAATGTTTGAATCGAACTCGAGCCTAAAAATAACAAACCGAGCCTGAACTTGAGCCTCTTACTATTTGGCTCAGCTCCGTTCGATTACACGCCTACTAGTAATACATAAAAAAATAGTTACAGAATTCAAATCTAGGCGAGAATCTTCCAATTGCATTGGAGGCGTCTCGAAATAGTTTTTTTTTAAAAACCAAACTGAGGAGCCTCCCATGCATGGGAGTAGACCCGACGACGGTTCGTAACCGACGGTTCGGAACTGCCGGTACGACGGTTCATGGGAGGTCGACCCTTAACCTTAACTGCCCAAGCCGGTTACGGTTCACGGTTCGGAATTGCCGGTTCACGGTTCGCCACGGTTCAAGATTATTATATTAAAAAAATTAAAAATTAAATTAAAAAAATAAATTTTATTAAAAAAAGGGCTTGCACTTATATAAGTTGCCTACGTATCCCCTTAGGGTGTAGGGGAATCAAAGCCCACGTAGTTCTTTTACATTTTTACCCTTTTACATTTTTTACAGTTTTACCCTTTCTCACTCACTTCCATTTCCTCCCGTTCCCGTTGTATTTGTTCCTTCGGTATCAAATTCTTCGACTTCGTCTTCTGAAAGTTGCATTTCTTGGATTCGCTTCTCGGCTCTGGTCCAATCATCAAGTAATGCTTGAGCTTCCAATGAGTCGGGAGACATAGTTGATCGTCGTTCATCTAATATGTTGCCGCTGGCACTGAACGTCTGCTCCACAACAACAGTTGACGCTGGACAAGCTAAAATTTCTTTTGCGATCACGGAGAGAACGGGAAAGCTTTGAGCCTTCTGTGACCACCACTTCAAGATATCAAAGTCTTCGCTATCTGCTTCATTAAATCAAAAGAAGTCGTAAAATAATTCTCAAGTTCCTGTGTGGAACTCGAGGATCCTCGTGGACGTTTCGTCCGTTCTTTTAATAAAAGTTGTGCTTTTGTAAGTTGTAAATTAGTAGTAGTAGGTTGTTGTGTTTCAGAAATATTAGTTTGTGTTCCATATTTAATATAATATTGATTATAAAGATCATATAAATAATTTTTAATATTATATACAATATTAGCTGGATCTGGAGAGGAAGAATCTTTAATAGGAATTAATGTGTCATAATATAAAGGTAACATTTCTTGTAAAACTTCTAATTTAAATCTAGGATCTAAAGCAAATGCAATTAAATAAATTTCAGGAATTAAATAAAAATATTTTTCCCATTTAGTTTTCATAGTTATTATACATAAAGTTAAAGCTTCATCATTTATATGTTCATTTAATATTAATACTATACTACAAAAATTTACTAAAATTAAATGAGCAGTAGGATAATAAACACCAGAAAGTTGTTCAGTTGCATCGTTAAAAACTTTTAAAATTTCACAAATATTATACAAATATTCCATTATTGTGAAAATAAATATATATTAGTATTACTATTTTGTGTAAAAAATAAACATAATAAATCTTTATATTGAAAAGAATCTTGTAATAATTGATATGTTGAATTCCAACATGTTGGAACATCACGTGGAAATTTTTTTGGTCGCATTCCATTAGCTTTACAAAATCTACCCCATTGTTTCATCATAGATGGATGAGACTATAAGTATGAAATTGCGGTTCTAATTGGTTGAATATAATTTTGTAAAAAATTTAATCCATCTTGAACACGTAAATTTAAAATATGACATACACAACGAATATGAAAAAATAAACCACCAATAACAGGTTGACAAATAAATTTTAGTTCATCTATTGAAGCGGTATTAGAACTCGCATTGTCTAATGATATTGAAAATATTTGATGAGTCAATCCATATTCTTCTAAATCTATGTGTAATAATTGTGCAATGTTATGAGCAGTATGTGATTCATCAAAAACTTTATAAGCTAATAATCTTTTTTGAAGGATCCAAGAGTTATCAATCCAATGACATGTTATACCCATATAAGAATGAGTTTGCCAATGATCACTCCAAATATCGGAACATAAAGAAACTTTATTATTTAATTTACTAAATTCTTCAATTAAATTCTTTTTTCCTTATTTTACTAATCTTTTAATTGTACGAGTAAGTGTAGTCCTAGGTACACGTTTAGCAGCAGGATTAAGAGATTCTTTACAAAAATCTTCATATGTGCATTTAGATCCAAAACTAAAAGAAAGATGTTCTACGGAAACAAATTTAGCTAATGATTCTCTTAATTTATTATCCGAATATAAAAATAAACCAGAATCAGTACTACTACCACTAGAAAATCTAGATAATTGTGTTTGAGAGCGATCAAACCCATATTCCGTTGGGTGCTTCGTTTCTACATGTCGTTTCAACGACCCATAGCCGCCGCCGACTTTGAATTTGTAGGAAGAATTGCAATGCTTGCATTTTGCACGCATTTCTCCCGACGGAAGTGTGACATTCTCAAAAATGTTTAGTGAAAATAGACGATTTTAAAGGAGGATTTTCCTAAACCTTAGAAGTAATCGCATCGGTACTTCCTTGCGTTTCGGGGATCGGAGGGCGTTGGGGCTGAGCCTCGGTCTCATCATCGGTGGATTGAATTTGAAGGTTGAGATCCTCGTATGTAATTTCTTTTCCCCTCCGAGATCGAGATGATGAAGCTCTGTGACCTCCTTCCATTATCGTCGAAAAATGAAGAACGCGGAGAGAAGTTGAGAGTTAGAGAGTTGAGAATGAGAGATTGAGAGAAGAGAAGTTGTGTTGTGTGTGAAAATGATGAAATTGTTGATGCAGTCTGACCCTGATTGTTGTTTTGGTGTTTGACACCGATTTAAGTTTGATTCAAGTTTGGTTGAATTCGGATTAAGTCCAGGTGGATCGGGAGATCGCACGCTGGCATGGAAAAATCCTAGCTGTTGGTGCAATTTGCACTAATAGTTAAACTTGGGTTTTGATGAATGACAAATAGGTTAAAGTTAGGCTTGCTTTTGGTTTTGACCTCTTTACTAAGTGTGCAGGGTTGAAAGACTTAGGACCTGACACCAGGTTGAAGTCCAGGGTGGTTGAGTCCTGGCAGGAAGTCCAGTTGGGTTCGTGGGGCCTGACAATTGGCTGAAGCCCAAGTTGGTTGAAACTTGGCAAAAAGACCAGGGTGGTTGAGCCATGGCAGGAAGACCTGGTGGGTTAAGAAGTTGAGTAGAGCTGCACGAGATAAGTAAGGTAAGTCACTGGAGGAGCGAACCAGTGAGGACGGGTCCTATTTTAGGACTGTAGGCGCGGTCCAACTTAGGCCCATTTTGGTGACCTCGGTTGAGTCCTGGTTAGATCCTTATCCAGGTTTGGATGGGGTCTAATTAACTCTAAATTCATTAACTCTATTTTACAGGATTTATTTGATATGTGAACTAATTAGATTTTGTAGGTTAATTTTATAAATTTATTCCTCATCTAAAGCCTCGGTGGAGGATAAATTTTCATTTAAATTATTCGTATTTCTTATTTTTTTTGGAGAATAAAATTATTCCTACTAATGATAAAATCTTATTGTTATTTTCTAATTATTCCTATTAATGCTTAAAATTCTCACGTGAAGCCTAGCTAGAAGGATAAAATCTCTCTTTTTCAATTATTAATAAAATTGTATTTTGAATTATTTTTTTTCAAAAAAAAACCTTGGTGAGGTAAGAGGATAAAACCTCTTGGTTAACTTTTCAGATTAAATTTTATTTAAATTATTTAAGTGAAGCAAAGGATAGAAACGTTATCTTGTTTGAATTATTCCTTCTTGCTGATGGATAAAATTTGAGTTGAGAAGATCATCCATCGAGGCACTATAAAAGGAAGCAAGCAAGCCCTCTAAGAGATATAAGGAAAAAATTTTTCTGGTTCAAGCTTTGGCACTCTCTTGCTTCCACGCTCCTCTGCTGCGGTTTGTGCTTTGACTCGACGCTGTCCGACCGCTGCCGGAAGATCGCTCCCAACACCCAAGCTGCTTCAGATAAATCTAAGTGTTGGGTAACATAATTTTTGTTCTGTCTGCACTTAAATTATTAAATGGGGAAGTGTAGGGTTGTTACACTTCCACCTAATCTTGTATTCGAATCACTCTACCGGGAGTTTACCGGTAGAGGTTTTTAGTGGATTGCCCACAGGAAAGGCTCAAGGAGCCTGGGTCTTCGAGTAGGAGTCGCCGAAGGCTCCGAACGAAGTAAAACTCCTCGTGTAATTTTTTATTATTTTACGCTTTCGCTTTTCGTTTTAATTTTTCCACTGTGTACGTTTTTCAAAGCATCGTACAATTTTCTATCGACTCTGATTCTATAACGAAGATTTTAAAAGTCACGTGATTCACCCCCCTCTCACGTGCATCAGTCCTACAAGTGGTATCAGAGCCTTGGTACGCTCTGAATCGGTGCAACCACCGTAAGAGCCGGGGGAGATCCAGTTTTTCGCATTTTGTGTTTTTCGTTTCACAATCTAAATTAAGTATTGTTGCTTAAATTTGGATCTTTTTCTTTTGTTCGTTCAGTTTTACTCGAATTTGGTGCAACACCATTTCGAGTCGCTCTTCACTTATTCTTTTTTTTTGTGCCACACCACTAATCCAAGACTTAGTCTTGGAATGAGTTTTGTTGTTTTTTTTGTAAGTCACAGATGGCCCAGAGTGAAGGTTACAGCACTGCTCGTCCTCCGCTCTTCAACGGGGAAGATTGTTGGTGCAGGAAGCACCATATCGAACCTTGTTTTGATATTGGCAAAGGATTCAAAGTTAAGTTTATTTGTTATCTAACATTGTTCACTGAGTGTGCAGAAAAAGCCCTAGCGAAGGACTGCTAGGCACCTGGCGAAGGACTGCCAGTATCCAAGCCCTAGCGAAGGACTGCTAGGCAACTGGCGAAGGACTGCCAGCATCCAAGCCCTAGCGAAGGACTGCTAGGCAACTGGCGAAGGACTACCAGTATCCAAAACCCTAGCGAAGGACTGCTAGGTAACTGGCGAAGGACTGCCAGTATCTAAAGCCCTAGCGAAGGACTGCTAGGCGCCAGGCGAAGGACAGCTTGGGACTAAAGCCCTAGCGAAGGAATGCCAGGCACCGAGCGAAGGGCAGCTCGGCATCCAAGACCTGACAAAGGACCGTCAGGCAAAAGTCCAACCAAAGGAACGGTTGGCATCAGGTAAATTCTCCCAAGAGGAGTAGGTGTGGACGCGTTCCCCGTCGAGGGAACAGTAGGCGTCGGTTCGACCTAGGGCTCCATTTTGGAGACCAAAGTTAGAACCAAGACAGCTAAGGCTGTATAAAAGAATAATATAATTGCTATTTGGACTAACCCTGGATGCAGGATCGAAGGACTGAGTATCTGCAGCTCAGAGAGCCTCAAAGGAGTGAGGCAGAAGCTGAGCAGGGCGCCCCGGATGATCCGGGCGCCCCCAAGGTCAACCCAAGTCTGCAAGAAGTGAAAACACACCTCAAAGCGCCTCGACAGCTAGATTCGGGGCGCCCCGGATGCTCCGGGCGCCCCGAGTGTCGCGGGCGCCCCGCGTGTCGCGGGCGCCCGCGTGTCGTGGCGGGGCGCCCCCACTGCCAGCTGTCGAAGCACGCCCTTGCGAAGCCGTGAAGATAAACTTTGACCGGTCAATACGGGCGCCCCGAGCGCTCCGGGCGCCCCGGTCAAAGCGGATCAAGAGGATCAGACGCGACCGAGAGCTTTGCGGATCCGAGGTCACGTGGGGGGCACCCCCAGGCCCTATATAAAGGGCCCTCGACCCCAAGCTTCATACAACTGTTCACTCAACGCATCAAAGCTCTTCTACGCTCGTGCCTTGCTCCGGACACTCTCCAACTCGAGCCGACGACGTCCCGCTGCTCCGAAAAAGTTGATCTACTCCGGACGTCGGTAAAAAAGAGCGTTCTTATTATTTACTGCACTTATCTTTGTAATTAAATTCTGTAAACCTTTTTGCGCCTATATAGAATTGCCCAAAGTAAACGGTCAACGACCGTGGGCCTTGGAGTAGGAGTCGACACAGGCTCCGAACCAAGTAAATCGACTGTGTCTCTGTGTCTTGTTTTTTAATTTCCGCTGCGTACCTACTCTTACTCAAATCCGAAAGTTTTCCGATATTCACCCCCCCTCTATCGGTTTTCTCGATCCAACAAAGATTTCCCCTACTGGAAGCGGAGAATGGAAGTGTATCTCAAAACCGATATGGATCAATGGTTCGCGGTGCAAACTGGCTACGAACCACCAATGGACGAGGGAAACAAGGCGCCACTGAAGCCCGATAGATGGAACCTGGAAATGAAGAAAAAAGCTCAGATCGAGTTCAAAGCGCAGAACACCCTCCAGTGTGGACTAACCAAAGAAGAGCTGAACAGAATCGGACCAACCAAATCAGCAAAAGAACTTTGGGATAAACTAATTGAATTGCATGAAGGCACTACTGATGCAAAGATAACAAAAAGGGATTTGCTTTTAAATAAATTGTTTAATATGAAAATGCAGGAAGGAGAATCTGCAAGTCAACTTCACGCTCGGATCAAGGACATACTAAATGGACTCCACCTGATTGGGCACAAACAAGAAAACAGAGACATTATAAGGTATGCACTAAATGCCTTTCCTAGAAATTCATTATGGGCATCCATTGTAGATGCTTATAAAATCTCTAGGAATCTTTCCAAAATAAATTTAGATGAACTATTTTGTGAATTAGAGTTGCATGAACAAACTAACGCCAAGGTCGAGAAAGGGTTTACTTTGTTTGCAGATTCTTCAAGAGAGGTCAAGTCGAAGAAGAATATTCAAGAAGAATCTGAAGAAGAACCAGAGCCAGACTCAGACGACGAGGAGCATATGGTGAACTTGGTAAGAAAAGTCTTTGCCAAAAAGAAGAACAAGTTTTCAAAAAGGGACCTCCAAAAGATAATGAAGCCCATTAGCAATGAAGGTAAAAGCAAAATGACCTGCTTCAGTTGCAACAGAAAGGGACACTTCAAACATGAATGTCCCTATAAAAAGGAGGACCAACCCAAGAAGAACAAGAAGAAGAAGGCTTTACAAGCCACCTGAGACGAGAGCTCGGACGACTCCGACAATGAACCACCAAAAAATTCAAGTTACCTCGCGCTAATGGCAACCGGACATGGATCGGACTCGGAAAGCGACGAAGATTCCGAATACGAGTCAAGCCAAGAGATCGGACTCTTTTCGGATGGCTCGACTAAGGTATACTTAGATTCAATTAATAAAAAGTTTTTAAAGATTATCTCTGTTTTAAATAAAAATTTATTTGCATCTGAATCTAGGAATGACCAGCTCCTTAAGGAAAATCAAGACCTTAAGGAGCAATTAATTAATACCATAACCTTAACTGAATCAACTCAAAATGAAAGAACAATTGAACTGGAAAATGATAACTCCACCCTAAAGGGTGAAGTTCAAAACCTTAAGGACTTACTAATAACTTTTACAACTCGGTCCAAGAATCTTGACCTTATTCTTGGATCTCAAAAGGGCGTGTACAATAAATCTGGGATAGGATATAAATCAGGATCGACCCAAAAATCCTTTATCTCATTTGTCCACCCACGTAAAAACCGGCGAAAAGCGTGGGTCCCGAAAGCTTACCTAACAAAGCAAGTAGGGCAGAACCAATACTATGTCCCCAAGAAGGACATTCATTACATTGACCCTAAACACCCTACCTATAATTTAGGGGGAGACACCAAATTAGTTGACACCTCAAAGTCACTCTTTACCCGTCTGGGTACCTAGGACTAGTTTCAAAAGTTAGTCTGACACTTGACCTACTCAGTACTAGGGTAGGGCGAGCTGATAGTATGTTAGGGAAGCTGATCTAAGGAGTCATGTAGGGGAAGGCGTCCTTTATTTGGTCTTCTTAGCCCAGTGGAACTAGCCGGAGCTACCCCGCCACATCCAAGACTAGTTAGACCAAGGAGTTTCAATAGGTAGGTTAAAAGTACAACTTCCTTAAGCGGTTTAGCCTAGAAAGTGGTTGTTGATCCAATAAGGCTTCGGCCAAAGATGACCTTTGTGCCTCGCCACTGTCTGGAAACCAATTATGGAAGTATACTTTTAAACTGCTTCTTGTCAAACCTGAATCTAACAAAAGGTCAGATTAACTTTTATAAATCAAACTCAAACTTATCTCACACAAATCATATGATCCCTTTGATTGACAACTTAGATCAAGTGAGATGAATAAGGACAACTAAACTCAAATCTCAAAATTCAAATTAACAAATTCAAAATTCAAAATTCAAATTAACAAATTCAAGATTCAAATTAACGAATTCAAAATTCAAAATTCAAATTAACAAAATCAAAATTCAAAATTCAAATTAACAAATTCAAAATTTAAAATTCAAATTAACAAATTCAAAATTCAAATTAATGAATTCAAAATTCAAAATTCAAAATAATGAATTCAAAATTCAAAATTCAAATTAACAAGTTCAAAATTCAAAATTCAAATTAACAAATTCAAAATTCAAATTAACGAATTCAAAATTCAAAATTCAAATTAACAAATTCAAAATTCAAAATTCAAAATTCAAATTAACAAGTTCAAAATTCAAAATTCAAATTAACAAATTCAAAATTTAAAATTTAAATTAACCAATTTAAAATTCAAAATCTTAAATTTTTTAAATTTCTTAATGTTTCTCGAAATTCAAAACTCTTAAGTTTTTTTTATTCATATTTTTCAAAGTTGTTCAAAATTCAAATTTTCAAATTCCTTAAGTTTTTTTAAGTTGTTCAAAATTCAAATTTTAAATTCCTTAAATCTTTTAAATTCCTTAACTTTTTCAAAACTTCAAGTCTTCAATTTCTTAAGGTTTTTCAAAATTCAAATTCTCCTAAGCTTTTTAAATTCAAATTTTTAAACTTCTTAAGTTTTTTTTGGGGTTCAAATTTCTTAAGTTTCTTTAAATCATTCCTTTAACTCATTAAAAACTTAAACTAAATTCTAAAAATTTCCTACTTAACTGTAGAAAAACAAGTGGATTATCGACAGTGGGTGCTCCAGACATATGACTGGGGATCCCACCAAGTTTACAAAACTCAAGTACAAAAGTCTAGGGACAGTTGCGTTTGGAAACAACGGTAAACTTAAGGTAATTGGCCTAGGTAACATTGAACTTAAGTTTGATTTTATAATGAAAAATGTCTTACTTGTTGAAAACTTTCACTTCAATTTACTAAGTATCAGCCAATTGTGTGACACTGGGTATAAGGTTAGGTTCTTGTCCAATGAATGTATGATCAAATACACTGACAACCCAAATATCACACTTAGAGGACATAGACACAATAACATCTATGAAATTAGGTTAACCCGTCCCCTAGCAAATTGTCTTTTAACACATAAGGATGAGACTTGGCTATGGCATAGGAGACTTTCACACACTCATTTCAGAAAATTACCTAAACTAAATGGTTTAGTTAGAGGCCTACCAAAGTTACCTAACTTTGAGACAACCTTATGTAATGCTTGTCAACAAGGGAAACAAACTAGATCAACTCACAAACCAACTAATCAAACTCAAACTAAATCAATTCTTGAATTAATTCACCTAGACCTATTTGACTCACATGGGGTAAAATCAATTAGTGGGAATCTATACTGTTTAGTAATTATAGATAACTATTCAAGATTCACCTGGGTAAAATTCTTAAAAAATAAAGATGAAACGTTTGATATATTTACTCAATTTTACAAATTAATAGAAAATGAAAAAGGGGTTAAAATTATAAGACTTAGGAGCGATAACGGTGGGGAATTCAAAAATAAAAAATTTAATCAATTCTGTTTAGAAAATGGCTACCACCATGAATTCTCCTGCCCTAAAACACCTCAACAAAATGGAATTGTAGAAAGAAAAAATAGAACACTACAAGAAGCAACCAGAACAATGCTTAATGAATACAATTTACCTAAATACCTTTGGGCCAAGGCTGTCAATACAACCTGCTATGTACAAAACAGAATAACTATAAATAAAAATCTAGGAAAAATATCTTTTGAAATCTATTATAACAAATAACCTAATATTAAGTATTTTAAAGTATTTTAAAGTATTTGGATGTAAAGTGTATATATTAAATACTAGAGAACACTTAGGAAAGTTTACATCTAAGGTTGAGGAAGGTATCTTTGTAGGTTATTCCCTTACCAGTAGAGCCTATCGAGTTTATAACAAAACTACCCTAAGAATTGAAGAAACTACAAATATAAAATTTGATGAAACATCTGACCCAAATAACTCTGATCAAACCACCTACCAACCAATTGACTTTGTTAGGTCCAGTACTGACCCAGATGAAAGCCCAATTAAGGACCAAGACCATGATCTGACTGAACCTTCACCTAACCAAACCAGAACTATTCGAGTCAGCTCAGCCCACCCTATTGATCAAATCATAGGTGATCCAGAACTAAGGGTTCAAACTAGGTCAACCTTTAGAAACCTTAGCCAAATTGCTTTAATTTCCAAAATTGAACCAAAATCAGTAGAAGAGTCTTTACTTGACCCTGATTGGATCATAGCTATGCAAGAGGAGTTAGCCCAATTTGAACGTAGTCAAGTCTGGGATCTAGTACCTTACCTAAAGACAAAAAGTTCATTGAAACCAAATGGGTCTTTAGGAATAAACTTAACGAACAAGGTGAAATAGTCAGGAATAAGGCTAGGTTAGTAGTTAAAGGGTTTAGCCAAGTAGAAGGACTTGATTATGATGAAACCTATGCCCCTGTAGCTTGACTTGAGTCTATTAGGATGCTGTTAAGTTATGCAGCCCATAAAGGATTCAAATTGTATCAAATGGATGTTAAGTCAGCCTTCCTAAATGACCTAATTAAGGAAGAGGTTTATGTAGGACAACCCTTTGGTTTTGAAAGCTTAGAACACCCTGACTATGTCTTTAAACTAAAAAAAGCCCTATATGGACTTAAGCAAGCCCCTAGGGCCTGGTATGAAAGACTGTCTAACCATTTAGTATCAAAAGGTTTTAACCAAGGTAAAATTGACCCAACACTATTGTTAAAACCTTAAAAACTGATATTTTTATAGCCCAAGTATATGTAGATGATATAATATTTGGCTCAACTAACTCAAAATTTTTGCAAGATTTTATAACGGTAATGGAAAATGAATTTGAAATGAGTTTAGTAGGCCAATTAATTTCTTTTTAGGGTTACAAATAAAACAGACCAGTGAGGGTACTTTGTCTATCAACAAAAATACACTAAAGAACTACTTAAAAAATTTGGAATGGATAGTGCAAAAGAAATTAAAACACCTATGGCTACCAATCAAACTGTAGATAGTGACCCAAATGGCAAACCTGTTGACCTTAAATATTATAAAAGTGTTATAGGCAGCTTACTTTACCTGACTGCAAGTCGACCTGACATTCTCTTTGCAGTTAGTATGTGGCTAGGTNATCAAGTGAGATGAATAAGGACAACTAAACTCAAATCTCAAAATTCAAATTAACAAATTCAAAATTCAAAATTCAAATTAACAAATTCAAGATTCAAATTAACGAATTCAAAATTCAAAATTCAAATTAACAAAATCAAAATTTAAAATTCAAATTAACAAATTCAAAATTTAAAATTCAAATTAACAAATTCAAAATTAAATTAATGAATTCAAAATTCAAAATTCAAAATAATGAATTCAAAATTCAAAATTTAAATTAACAAGTTCAAAATTCAAAATTCAAATTAACAAATTCAAAATTCAAATTAACGAATTCAAAATTCAAAATTCAAATTAACAAATTCAAAATTCAAAATTCAAAATTCAAATTAACAAGTTCAAAATTCAAAATTCAAATTAACAAATTCAAAATTTAAAATTTAAATTAACCAATTTAAAATTCAAAATCTTAAATTTTTTAAATTTCTTAATGTTTCTCGAAATTCAAAACTCTTAAGTTTTTTTTATTCATATTTTTCAAAGTTGTTCAAAATTCAAATTTTCAAATTCCTTAAGTTTTTTTTAAAGTTGTTCAAAATTCAAATTTTAAATTCCTTAAATCTTTTAAATTCCTTAACTTTTTCAAAACTTCAAGTCTTCAATTTCTTAAGGTTTTTCAAAATTCAAATTCTCCTAAGCTTTTTAAATTCAAATTTTTAAACTTCTTAAGTTTTTTTTGGGGTTCAAATTTCTTAAGTTTCTTTAAATCATTCCTTTAACTCATTAAAAACTTAAACTAAATTCTAAAAATTTCCTACTTAACTGTAGAAAAACAAGTGGATTATCGACAGTGGGTGCTTCAGACATATGACTGGGGATCCCACCAAGTTTACAAAACTCAAGTACAAAAGTCTAGGGACAGTTGCGTTTGGAAACAACGGTAAACTTAAGGTAATTGGCCTAGGTAACATTGAACTTAAGTTTAATTTTATAATGAAAAATGTCTTACTTGTTGAAAACTTTCACTTCAATTTACTAAGTATCAGCCAATTGTGTGACACTGGGTATAAGGTTAGGTTCTTGTCCAATGAATGTATGATCAAATACACTGACAACCCAAATATCACACTTAGAGGACATAGACACAATAACATCTATGAAATTAGGTTAACCCGTCCCCTAGCAAATTGTCTTTTAACACATAAGGATGAGACTTGGCTATGGCATAGGAGACTTTCACACACTCACTTCAGAAAATTACCTAAACTAAATGGTTTAGTTAGAGGCCTACCAAAGTTACCTAACTTTGAGACAACCTTATGTAATGCTTGTCAACAAGGGAAACAAACTAGATCAACTCACAAACCAACTAATCAAACTCAAACTAAATCAATTCTTGAATTAATTCACCTAGACCTATTTGACTCACATGGGGTAAAATCAATTAGTGGGAATCTATACTGTTTAGTAATTATAGATGACTATTCAAGATTCACCTGGGTAAAATTCTTAAAAAATAAAGATGAAACGTTTGATATATTTACTCAATTTTACAAATTAATAGAAAATGAAAAAGGGGTTAAAATTATAAGACTTAGGAGCGATAACGGTGGGGAATTCAAAAATCAAAAATTTAATCAATTCTGTTTAGAAAATGGCTACCACCATGAATTCTCCTGCCCTAAAACACCTCAACAAAATGGAATTGTAGAAAGAAAAAATAGAACACTACAAGAAGCAACCAGAACAATGCTTAATGAATACAATTTACCTAAATACCTTTGGGCCAAGGCTGTCAATACAACCTGCTATGTACAAAACAGAATAACTATAAATAAAAATCTAGGAAAAACGTCTTTTGAAATCTATTATAACAAATAACCTAATATTAAGTATTTTAAAGTATTTTAAAGTATTTGGATGTAAAGTGTATATATTAAATACTAGAGAACACTTAGGAAAGTTTACATCTAAGATTGAGGAAGGTATCTTTGTAGGTTATTCCCTTACCAGTAGAGCCTATCGAGTTTATAACAAAACTACCCTAAGAATTGAAGAAACTACAAATATAAAATTTGATGAAACATCTGACCCAAATAACTCTGATCAAACCACCTACCAACCAATTGACTTTGTTAGGTCCAGTACTGACCCAGATGAAAGCCCAATTAAGGACCAAGACCATGATCTGACTGAACCTTCACCTAACCAAACCAGAACTATTCGAGTCAGCTCAGCCCACCCTATTGATCAAATCATAGGTGATCCAGAACTAAGGGTTCAAACTAGGTCACCTTTAGAAACCTTAGCCAAATTGCTTTAATTTCCAAAATTGAACCAAAATCAGTAGAAGAGTCTTTACTTGACCCTGATTGGATCATAGCTATGCAAGAGGAGTTAGCCCAATTTGAACGTAGTCAAGTCTGGGATCTAGTACCTTACCTAAAGACAAAAAGTTCATTGAAACCAAATGGGTCTTTAGGAATAAACTTAACGAACAAGGTGAAATAGTCAGGAATAAGGCTAGGTTAGTAGTTAAAGGGTTTAGCCAAGTAGAAGGACTTGATTATGATGAAACCTATGCCCCTGTAGCTTGACTTGAGTCTATTAGGATGCTGTTAAGTTATGCAGCCCATAAAGGATTCAAATTGTATCAAATGGATGTTAAGTCAGCCTTCCTAAATGACCTAATTAAGGAAGAGGTTTATGTAGGATAACCCTCTGGTTTTGAAAGCTTAGAACACCCTGACTATGTCTTTAAACTAAAAAAAGCCCTATATGGACTTAAGCAAGCCCCTAGGGCCTGGTATGAAAGACTGTCTAACCATTTAGTATCAAAAGGTTTTAACCAAGGTAAAATTGACCCAACACTATTTGTTAAAACCTTAAAAACTGATATTTTTATAGCCCAAGTATATGTAGATGATATAATATTTGGCTCAACTAACTCAAAATTTTTGCAAGATTTTATAACGGTAATGGAAAATGAATTTGAAATGAGTTTAGTAGGCCAATTAACTTTCTTTTTAGGGCTACAAATAAAACAGACCAGTGAGGGTACTTTTGTCTATCAACAAAAATACACTAAAGAACTACTTAAAAAATTTGGAATGGATAGTGCAAAAGAAATTAAAACACCTATGGCTACCAATCAAACTGTAGATAGTGACCCAAATGGCAAACCTGTTGACCTTAAATATTATAGAAGTGTTATAGGCAGCTTACTTTACCTGACTGCAAGTCGACCTGACATTCTCTTTGCAGTTAGTATGTGTGCTAGGTATCAAACATGTGCTAAAGAGTCACATCTAACCCTAGTTAAAAGAATATTTAGGTACCTTAAAGGGACAGAAAGTTTAGGAATTTGGTATCCTAGAACATCCCAATTTGAACTTATTGGATTTTCTGACTCAGATTATGCTGGCTGTAAATTAGATAGGAAAAGTACCAGTGGTGGATGCCAACTTCTAGGGCCCTCACTAGTTAGTTGGTTCAGTAGAAAACAGCACTGCGTTGCCCTATCCACCACTGAAGCTGAGTACATAGCCATGGGTGAGTGTGTAGCCCAATTACTTTGGATGATGCATACGTTAAAAGACTTTAACTTAGATTTTAAGAAAGTCAAAATATTTATAGATAATCTAAGTTCAATTAATCTAACCAAAAACCCAGTCCACCACTCTAGGACCAAACATATAGAAATTAAACATCATTTTGTCAGAGATCATGTTAATAAAGGAGAAATTGAACTTAACCATGTTGAATCTAAGGCTAACCTAGCTGATATATTTACTAAACCACTCCCTGAATCTGAATTTAGTACTTAAGAAGGTTAATAGGAATGTGTGTTATAGACTAGAACTGACCTGATCACACTTACTTCTTTTGAACAATCAGCTCGCATATTCTGTTTGGCCATTAGCTTAATTACTTTGATTCTTGGTTTAATTGACTTAATTTTAGTATTTCAAAGTAGCATTTAAAAAAAAAATTTGGTGGACTTAGCCTAAGTTTGACCCCTAAAACTGAATGAACCTATAGATTTAGGTAGCCGCATCTCACAAAACACATTAAGGATAACTTGTTTGTGCTTGCAAAACATAGAACGGTTGTGAGATGCATAGGACTTTGCCTGGACTTCAGAATGCTTAAATCTTTGCATCGCAGTAAGTCTGGGCGTAAAATACCCATATTACAGTGATCAAGTCAAGTAGTCGTGAGTTAAAATCTGAGCTAGACATTATTACTTGACTTGACTAACCCAGTGAACACTACTATCATCTAGATAGTTAGCTAGTAATTAAGGTTAGACACCTAAAAAGGGCTAAAATTCTTACTTGGTTCAAGGAGAGCATAAGTTAAAATCTTTCTCTTTTTGTGCTCTTTCAAATATTGTGTTAAAAAAAAATTATCTTGAAAGTTTATCCTCAAATTAATCCTGAAAATATTCTAAATTATCTTTTGAAAAGAAAATTTTGGAGAAATCTTCTCCTTTTCATTAATTCGCTTTGAGATATTCTTTATTGGTTTGGAAAAGATTAATATTTTGAAGGAAGTTTTTTTGAAAATGGTGTTAGAAAAGTCATTTCTAAATTTACACCTAGTCATTTTCTTTATGCTCTCAGATTGTTTGTGTTAAATTAAGAACTTGACTTCCCCCTCTGAATCAGTTCAGAAACTTAGTATGCTTGTTAAGCATTTTTTCTTCCCCAAACACTTAAAGTTTTTTTGGCTGGCATATTACTTGAATGCTTGGTTTATTTCTGATGCTTGCGCACTTATTATTTCTTTGTTTTGATGAATGCCAAAGGGGGAGGGTTTAAGGGTTAAGTTAGAAGTTAAAGTTTTTAGAAATTAAAATCTTAAAGAAATTAAAAATTCCAGCTCTTAGAGCATGTCATTTGCATATTCTTTTTGGACTCATTGCTTTATCTGGTATGTTCTAACTTTAACCTAGGTTGTCATTGTATCAAAAAGGGGGAGATTGTTGGTGCAATTTGCACTAATAGTTAAACTTGGGTTTTGATGAATGACAAATAGGTTAAAGTTAGGCTTGCTTTTGGTTTTGACCTCTTTACTAAGTGTGCAGGGTTGAAAGACTTAGGACCTGACACCAGGTTGAAGTTCAGGGTGGTTGAGTCCTGGCAGGAAGTCCAGTTGGGTTCGTGGGGCCTGACAATTGGCTGAAGCCCAAGTTGGTTGAAACTTGGCAAAAAGACCAGGGTGGTTGAGCCCTGGCAGGAAGACCTGGTGGGTTAAGAAGTTGAGTAGAGCTGCACGAGGTAAGTAAAGTAAGTCACTGGAGGAGCGAACCAGTGAGGACGAGTCCTATTTTAGGACTGTAGGCGCGGTCCAACTTAGGCCCATTTTGGTGACCTCGGTTGAGTCCTGGTTAGATCCTTATCCAGGTTTGGACGGGGTCTAGTTAACTCTAAATTCATTAGCTCTATTTTACAGGATTTATTTGATATGTGAACTAATTAGATTTTGTAGGTTAATTTTATAAATTTATTCCTCATCTAAAGCCTCGGTGGAGGATAAATTTTCATTTAAATTATTCGTATTTCTTATTTTTTTTGGAGAATAAAATTATTCCTACTAATGATAAAATCTTATTGTTATTTTCTAATTATTCCTATTAATGCTTAAAATTCTCACGTGAAGCCTAGCTAGAAGGATAAAATCTCTCTTTTTCAATTATTAATAAAATTGTATTTTGAATTATTTTTTTTTCAAAAAAAGCCTTGGTGAGGTAAGAGGATAAAACCTCTTGGTTAACTTTTCAGATTAAATTTTATTTAAATTATTTAAGTGAAGCAAAGGATAGAAACGTTATCTTGTTTGAATTATTCCTTCTTGCTGATGGATAAAATTTGAGCTGAGAAGATCATGCATCGAGGCACTATAAAAGGAAGCAAGTAAGCCCTCTAAGAGATATAAGGAAAAAAATTTTCTGGTTCAAGCTTTGGCACTCTCTTGCTTCCACGCTCCTCTGCTGCGGTTTGTGCTTTGACTCGACGCTGTCCGACCGCTGCCGGAAGATCGCTCCCAACACCCAAGCTGCTTCAGATAAATCTAAGTGTTGGGTAACATAATTTTTGTTCTGTTTGCACTTAAATTATTAAAAGGGGAAGTGTAGGGTTGTTACACTTCCACCTAATCTTGTATTCGAATCACTCTACCGGGAGTTTGCCGGTAGAGGTTTTTAGTGGATTGCCCACAGGAAAGGCTCAAGGAGCCTGGGTCTTCGAGTAGGAGTCGCCGAAGGCTCCGAACGAAGTAAAACTCCTCGTGTAATTTTTTATTATTTTACGCTTTCGCTTTTCGTTTTAATTTTTCCGCTGTGCATGTTTTTCAAAGCATCATACAATTTTCTATCGACTCTGATTCTATAACGAAGATTTTAAAAGTCACGTGATTCACCCCCCCTCTCACGTGCATTGGTCCTACACTAGCTTGGAGGGCTAGGTGTGAAAAGTCCTAGCTTGGAGGGTTAGGTGTGAAAAAGTCCTAGCTTGGAGAGCTAGGTGTGAAAAGTCCTAGCTTAGAGGGCTAGGTGTGAAAAGTCATAACTTGGAGGGTTAGGTATGGAAAACCTTGGCTTGGAGGGTCAGGTCCTAGCTTGGAGGGCTAGGTTGGATGAAATCCTGGCTTGGAGGGCCAGGTCCTAGCCTGGAGGGCTAGGTTGGATGAAATCCCGGCTTGGAGGGCCAGGTCCTAGCTTAGAGGGCTAGGCTGGATGAAACCCTGGCTTGGAGGTCCAGGTCATAGCTTGGGAAGCTAGGTTGAAGTCCCGGTGAGTGAAACTGGGCACGGAGTCTTTCCGGGGGACTAAGAACGAGTTAGAGAAGGGCTGGAAGCTTGTTCTCGTGACTTAGAGGAGATTTAACCTTGCCTGGATCGGTCTGGTGACCGATCAGGGAAGTTGGCACGGAGTTCCCTCGTGGATCGGTCTGGTGACCGATCAGGGATACTATTCAGATCGTTCTGGTGAACGATCAAATGTCGCGAGCTCCTCTCTATGTTCGATCAGGTTGGATCCTGATTGGTCAGGAAGTGCCCTGATCGGTCCCCAGACCGATCAGGCCACACCCTGATCGGTCTGGTGGCCGATCAGGCCACTTCCTGATCGGTCTAGGGACTGATCAGGAGTGTGCAGTAGGCTGCTGGATAGGTCTGGGACCTATCAGGAGTGTGCAGCAAACTGCTGGATAGGTCTGGTGACCGATCAGGCCACATCCTGATCGGTCTGGGGACCGATCAGGAGCTGAACTTTAATTCAAATTCACTGTCAGATGCTCTGATCGCGTCTGTTTTCTCTGCCTATTCTCTGATACATTGCTGATAATGTTTGATATGATTTACTAAGCTTCTGTTGAAGTGTGCAGGCTTTACAGGGATGATTCAAACACTCAAGGAGGGTCAATGAGAGACTTTCCATTGAGCAGGTTTGTACGCATTCTCCTTCTCAGGTTTCAACGGGCAACTGGCGCAGCTGGTGACTAACGGAGGCTCAGCTGGAGAGGAGGTCTTCAGTGGACTGAGTGCTCAGGAGGTCAGTGGGTTCAGGCTGGCTCAGTGGATGCTGATGAAGCTTGCGATGGTGAGCAGAGCTTAAGTTGAAGCTGATGCAGAGGAGCGGCAACAAGGATAGATAGAAAAATGGGTGAAGTTTTTGCTGTGGGGTTGAGCTCTCTATGTGTTGCTTTGTGCTTGAGCGTTATTGTTACATCTTTGTGAGCGATCCTTCTTAGTCTCGTGAGCTTATCTTGTATCCTATTGAGACGCTTGTGGAGAGGTTTCTCCACCGAGAAGGAGGTGCTGTTTTATCCAGGTCACCAGGGCTTGATCTGCCGATGATCAAGGGATCGCCCACCTCACGGGCACGCCAAGGAGTAGGGGCAAGTTATCTCCGAACCTTGTACATCACGGTGTTAGCGTTTGTTTGGTTTGTTCTTCCTTCTCTATATTTCTTTTTGCTGTTTTGTTTCCGCTGCTAATCTGATCGCAGAAAGAAAAGCTCAAGAGGGGAGTAATTTCGAGTGGCTGGCTACATTCACCCCCCTCTCTAGCCATCCAAGTTCCAACAGAAATGAGCTCCCTATTTATAGAGTTCGGATCATAACGGTCACTAAATCATAGCCATTGATCAAAAAACGGTCAAATGATCTCATCCGTCGAAAACACCCTGCAACGGCACTGAACCAGCGGTTAATCGCCGGTTCGCGGTTTTTGAGGCCTGGAACCAGAACCGGCCCAGCATCCTGCCGGGTCGGTTCTAGTTTGGCCCAGCGAACCGGGTCAACGGGCCACCCGGCCCGTTGACCCGGGCCGGTTTCGGGCCGGGGGTCGGGCCTACATGGGAGGCGCCACAGTTTTTTTAATTTTAATTTTTAAAAATTAAGTTTTTTCTCATAAATTAAAAATATATATAATATACTTTATTAACATTTAAAATTTTTTTATTTTGAATACTATAAAACAAGAGAGAAGACTGAACTCTAGAAAAAAAATCTTTTAACTTAAACCCACTATAATCCAACTCCTAAATAGTAAAATTTTAAACTCTAAATACTTATAATATACCCCGTGAATATTTAATTTTTTTAATTTTGAATACTATAACTCAAGACGGAAGACTGAACTCTAGAAATTTTTTTTTATTGACTTAAATCCACTATAACTCAACTCATAAATCTTAAAATCTTAAACCTAAATATATATAATATATCTTAAAAAAATAAATAAATAACAAAAAAAATTATGCTATTGAATAAAAATAGTGAAGGTACCTCGAGTCACCTTCACTTGCATGGAATGCACCTTGAGTCCGACGCGCATAGGTCCGCAACGGACAGTCCGCTGCATAGAAAATAATTCAAGAATATATATATATATATATATATATATATAAATATATATATATAATATATATATATATATATATATATATATATATAATAATCCTGTCGCGAAGTGAGGTGGTGCCCCAAGAGCAATGTGGTCTTCCCGAAGGTCGCGAGCTGCTGATGCTGGCTCCGATCTACAAGAAAATGACCGTTAGAGACCCGCCGAGAAAAGTCCCCGGCAAGGCCCTCCAATGGTCAAGTCAATCCCCGGTGGTGGAAGAATGAGAAAGCAATGAAAAAGTGAAAATACACTGTTGCGCATACCTGTGTGAAGGGGAGCGGAGGGGCTTATATAGCCGAGGGAGCCGTCAACTTCTATTCGGTCTGCCACCTTTAGTCATATATGGGAACAGGCAAGGCATAGCCAGTGGTGGCAGGGTAAGGTGTCGCATACCGGAATAAGGCAAGGGGCGCTGTCAACTTGTGGGCGAGTGCCGTCAGGCGCCGCTCGGCTTGACACAAGCGTACGTGGCCATGGTACTGGGTGTCAGGGTATGGCAGGTGGATCATGGCGTCAGTGGGATAGTCGCGATTCGAGCCTAAATGGTATCAGGTCCACGCCGACCCCATACCTCTTCTGTCACTTTGTGTCAGGGAGTGGGTGTTCCTGTGGGCCGCGACAAAACCTCGAACGGGAGTGCCGACCGGCGGCTTGGAGTGAACTTGGGCCCCATGGTCACTATCACATAGGATAGCCATGCTCTTTGAGTCATGGTATGCTCAGACTGGAATACCCCGACTGGGTCAGAAGTGAGGTGGTCAAAGACTATGTATCCATCTGGCTCGGGGCTCCCCTGCCTCGGGCATTCGCCACTTGGGAACTTCGGGGTTCCGGCATCCGTTGGCTCGGTAACCGTCCTCTGATCGGGGTCGGTATCTTGCCGACCTCAAAGGAAACGTGCCGATCTGACCTTCTGAGCACTCGGGTTGCCAGGCCCATGGGACCTTCGGTCCTGACCCCCACCAGGCGGGCCGGGCAAGCTACACGCAAGCTGGGCCAGGATCATAAGCATCCCCTTCGAGTCTAGTCGAAGGAGGCACCAAGTCCGACTGACTGGACCGTCGTTTGTGAAACGAGTCTGGCGCACCCGAGAGGCCTAATCTCTCTCGCCAACCTTCATGGTTGAACCCAAATGGATTGTCCAATCGGCGGGTCCCGGTCCCCTTGTTTCATTTTTTTGTCTTATCCCTGACCTCAGCCTGGCTGACTCGTATCCTTTTCATTAATTATCACATTAACCGTAAAGCCATGTGCCCACCAGCTAATGGCTCCCCGAGCAACGAGGAGCCTACCGCTTGACTTCACCAGTGGACGCTGCACACGTGTGTCACCGGTCTCAGGAATTACCGCGAACTTGATTGAACGGTCCAGGTCCGATCCCGCCTTTTCCCCGGATCGTCATCGGATGGCTGTCCTCGTCTGCTTGGTCCTATAAACAAGCCTTTTCCCTCAGCGGTTTTACCACAGTCTTTAGCTTCGAAGTCGTCCTGCTGCTGCCGCGCGCTCTGCTAGGGTTCTGGCGATTTCACCCTTCCGATCTTCTTCTCAGGCGACATCTCGTTCTTCGGTTAGTCTTTTTGACCTTCTATTTTCCCATGGAATCCTCTTCTCTCCCCCCCCCCCCCCCCCACCGAGCCATGGTACTCCACCATGGTTGCCGACCTTCATTTCCATGACCTTGACCAGCTCCAGTCGGACTACCAAATCCCTTCTGACCACCAACTCCGTCTGCCCGACCCGACCGACCGACCCGACACCGCTCCTCTTGGCTTCGTCACCTTGTCCCGAGACCATCTTCAAGACGGGCTTCGCATTCCTATCCATCCTTTTATTTCATCCCTTTGTAGATATTTCCGAATACTTTATCCCAACTAGCCTCGAACGCCATCCGTCTGATGTGCGGCTCGGTTATCATATTCACCTTATACCAAATACCTCTCTGACCTAAAATCTTTCATTATTTCTTCTACCCAAAAAACAAGAGCCGGGTGATTTCTTCTTCCAAGCCCGAGCCAAAACCTCCTTCCTGGCAAAACTTCCATTCTCTAACAAAGGTTGGAAGGAGCGCTACATCTTTATTAATACCACCCCGGCCCCGAGCTGGCCCACTACCTGGGTTGAGGATCTTCCTTCTTCTCCTCTCTTATCCAAAAACTATCGCACCTCCTCAGCTTACCAGTCGGCTCTATCTAAGCTCGGTGGTAGGCATTTCCATGGGGGGCAACTTGCTACGGGAGGAGATCCTCTCTACCTTCGGCCTCAGCCCGGTGCCGACTCTGAGGCCCACTTCATTCGGTAAGTACTTCTATATTTCCTTCGAATATTTTAGCTCTAACTAAGATCATGTTATTTTTGCAGCCATGATGATGCTAGCAGCGGCCTTGGAGGAAGGCTTCGGTTTTGACGACGCCGAGTTAGAGACTCGGGTCATTTCTTAGATGAAACAAAGGGAGGACGCCCCGCCCGGGGCTACTCCCGTGGACTCGGCTCCTACCGCCCCTGAGGAGAGCAGGGCAACCACCGATCCTGACACGGAGCGGCTGGAAGTCGATGAGCAACCTCTCGCTCTGAGGCGCCGACGAGCCCCTTCCTCGACCGGGGTCTTGACCAGGCCCTCCTCCAGCACATGCCCCAAGAAGAAGAAGAAGAGGGTGACGGCTAGCTCGGAAACCCCCAGGGAGGCTCCTACCCCTGCCGTCTCCTCTAGTACGCCCGACCTCCCGCTACCACAGGGCTCGGGGTCTCCACCGGCCGAAGGTCAGATTAACCAGCCAACCATGCACCTTCTGGTGCCGACTGTGTCCGATTGCCGACTGGGAGTACCACTGGGCGAGCTACCTGACCGGTGCCAGGAGCTGCGATTGTATGGGTCGGTAGCCAACCGTTATCTACAAGGGCTCGAGGGGTCTTACTACCGCGGGTCTAATAGCAAGGCTGACTCCTTCTTCCTCGAAGCCACCCAAGTATATCTTGAATCGACTCTTCTTTTTGCTCGCTACTTAGCTTTAGGATCTCTCTGACCCTTCTCTTTTTTGCAGTTCTAGGGGTCGTGCCATAGCTTGTCTATGTCACTTCTGACCCACTCCGCGGCCCGGGCGCGAGCTGAGCGACGGGTGGAATTCCTGGAGACACGGCTCAAGCACACCCGACTTGTTTCCAGCGAATCCACCCTGAATGACTTGTGAGCAGAGATCATCGCTTTGCAGGATCGCTTGGCGCATTCTGAAGAACAACTGGAGCTTGCCCGAGGCCAAGTCGAGACGGCGGACTCGGCCGTCATTCAGTTGAACATCCGGATTTCCAATCTGGAGTACGCTGAGCGTAAGGCCCGGGCCCTCCAGGAAAGGACTCGGGGCGAACTGACTAAAGCCTAAGCCGAGCTCCTCGAGTCATCCGGAGCCTCCGAGTCTCTCAAATCGCAGTTACAAGCCAAGGAGGAGGAGGCGACAACCCAAGCTAAGAAGGTGGAGGAGCTGACGAATGAGCTAGCTTCCCGGAATCAGGAGCTGAACCACCAAGCGGAAGAGCTCGGACGTCTTAGGGCAGAGAAGGCGGAGTGGGATGCGGCCCAAGCGGAGCTCAAAGAGCTGCGTGCACACATGGAGGGGGAGACCGGTCGGTGGGATGCCCGGAGAGTTGATTATATCAACTCTCTAGAGTTTAGCCGGCAGCTGTCCGAGCGGCTTCAAGTCATGTTGAAGTATCAGATGCTCAACATGTTGAAGCAACTACAGCAGGGCGGGCATATTGCTCCTGACCTGCCGCTCTCGGTGGTCAAGCTTTCGAGTATGACCCAAAACATGCTCGAGGAGGCCCTCCGACCCTTCAAGTGATGGTCGGGTTCCTGTTTTTCATTTCCTGTTATCTTGTAGAGGCTTTGATTTAGGTTTTGTAATGCAATTGCTTTTAACACAAGCTTTCTTTTGTTTATGCTCCGTCCGATGTAATTGTTTCTACTTCTAAGTGATGGTGCTCGGACAGGTGTTAGTGAGGTTGACTCGGGTGAGATAACGATTAACTCGGCTTCATGAGCGACTAGGTTATGCCCTTGAGCGTGATTGTTTCTAAGTGTTGGCAACCCAGGGAAATTAGCAAATAATGCGACTAAGGGAGCCAGGCCAAATATAAGGTTGCCGGCTCAGGGGGTTCAGGGCTTTGCCAGTGGGTCGACTTAATCCTGGGAAATGTGGATGCCTCGTGTCCGGACTGGGGGCCAAGCCAAGGGATGCGCGGGGGCATGCCCGCTTATAACTCACACGAAGGCGAGAGTCTGGACACTCGGTCGGGTAGAACCAGGGAGCGTGGGTCGCCACGCGCCCGGACTGGGGGTCGAGCCAAGGGGTGTGCGGGGGCATGCCCGCTTATAACTCGCACGAAAGCGAGAGTCTAGACACTCGGTCGGGTAGAACCCAGGGAGCGTGGGTTGCACGCGTCCGGACTGGGAGCCGAGCCGAGGGGTGTGCGGGGGCATGCCCGCTTATCACTCGCACGAAAGTGAGAGTCTGGATACTCAGTCGAGTAGAACTCAGGGAGCGTGGGTCACCACGCGTCCGGACTGGGAGCCGAGCCGAGGGGTGAGCGGGGGCATGCCCGCTTATAACTCGCACGAAGGCGAGAGTCTGGACACTCGGTCAGGTAGAACCAGGGAGCGTGGGTCGCCACGCGTCTGGACTGGGAACCGAGCCGAGGGGCACGCGGGGGCATACCTGCTTATAACTCGCACGAAAGTGAGAGTCTGGAGCGCCTGCAAGTGAGGTGGAGCCAAATTTGTTCCTGTCGCAAAGTGAGGTGGAGCCCCAAGAGCAATGTGGTCTTCCTAAAGGTCGTGAGCTGCTGATGCTGGCTTCGATCTGCAAGAAAATGACCGTTAGCGACCCTCCGGGAAAAGTCCCTGGCAAGGCCCTCCGACGGTCAAGTCAGTCCCCGGTGGTGGAAGAATGAGAAAGCAATGGAACAGTGAAAATGCACTATTGCGTGTACCTGTGTGAAGGGGAGCCAACAGCTTCTGATGCTGGCTTATAAAGCCGAGGGAGCCAACAGCTTCTGCCTGGTCTGCCACCTTTTGTCGTATGCGGGAACAGGGCAAGGCATAGCCAGTGGTAGCAGGGTAGGTGTCGTATACCGGAATAAGGCAAGGGGCGCTGTCAGCTTGTGGGCGAGCGCCGTCAGGTGCCGCTCGGCCTGACACAAGCATAGGTGGCCGTGGTACGGGGTGCCAGGGTATGGCAGGAGGATCATGACATCAGCGGGATACTCGCGATTCGGGCTTCAATGGTATCAGGTCCGCGCCGACCCCGTATCTCTTCTGCTAGTGTTGTGTCAGGGAGTGGGTGTTCCTGTGGGTCGCGACAAAACCTCGAAAGGGAGTGCCGACCGACGGCTTGGAGTGAACTTGGGTCCCATGGTCACTATCACATAGGATAGCCATGCTCTTTAAGTCATGGTATGCTCGGACTGGAATACCCCGACTGGGTCGGAAGTGAGGTGGTCAAAGACTATGTACCCATCTGGCTCGGGGCTCCCTGCCTCGGGCATTCGCCACTTGGGAACTCCGGGGTTCCGACATCCATTGGCTCGATAACCATCCTCCGGTCGGGGTCGGTATCTTGCCGACCTCAAAGAAAATGGGCCGATCCGACTATCTGAGCACTCGGTTTGCCGGGCCCATGGGACTTTCGGTCCTGACCCCCTCTGATGCGGCGCCAGACGGGCCGACCAAACTACACACAAGCTAGGCCGGGATCAATATATATATATATATAGCATCAAGTGTTTTTTTTTTAAATTCTATAACTTAAATACGGTAATCCAAACTTTAAACTCTAAATTCTAAATCATAAATTATATAAAAAAACAAATATATTTGATACTTAGCACCATATGTATATTCTACATATTTAACAGTGCTCACATGGTGAGCACGTATATTTTATTTTTTTTTAATTTAAGATTTAGAATTTAGGATTTAGTTTTTAGGGTTTAAAATTTAGATTTTAGTTATATGTTTAAGTTAAAAAAATTAATAAAATTATATATGATGCTCATTATATATATATATATATATATATATATATATATATATATATATATATATATATATATATATATATATATATCATGTGCCTATGTTGAATACATGCGCCTGAGCTGTATAATTTATTTTTTTTAAAATTTATTAAGGTATATTTAAGGTTTAAGATTTTAAGATTTAAAAATTAAGTTATAGTGGATTTAAGTTAATAAGATTTTTTTCTTAGGGGTCAATCGTCCTTCTTGGATAATAGTGTTCAAAATAAAAAATTTTAGATATTCACGAGGTATATTATAGGTACTTTACGTTTAAAATTTTAGGATTTAAGAATTAGGTTATAGTGAGTTTAAGTTAATAAAAATTTTCTTAGGATTTAGTCGTCCCTTTTGAGTTACAGTATTCAAATGAAAATAATTTAGATGGTCATAGGGTATATTATAAGATTAAGAATTATTTAAGGAATTATTTATGAACAAAATTAAAAAAAATCAAACACAGGTGCTTGTGCCCCCCCCCCCCCCCCCCCCCCCCCCCCCACACACACACACACACACACACACACACAAGATGCACCATACGATTCAACATAGGTTTTGATGTTGACAAAGGGTCAAAGTTAAATCTTATGGTACTTTAACATGTTGACCAAGCTTGCAAGAAAGTTCTAGTTAAGGTTAGATAAGGAAAGTCCTAGTCAAGACTAGGCAAGGAAGTCCTAGTTGGCGGGACTAGGCAAGGGATGCACCATACGATTAAACATAGGTTTTGATGTTGACAAAGGGTCAAAGTTAAATCATATGGTACTCTAACATGTTGACCAAGCTTGCAAGAAAGTTCTAATTAAGGTTAGATAAGGAAAGTCCTAGTTAAGACTAGGCAAGGAAGTCCTAGTTGGTGGGACTAGGCAAGGGAGTTCTAGTTGGTGAAACTAGGTAGGAAGTCTTTGTTAGTGATATGAGAAAAATATCCCAAGGCAATCGTCTTATGATTATAATCATTTATTTTAATAAATGAATATTCACTATTTGAGTATACATGTTTATGTATTTGATTGAGATCTTAAACTCATTTACTGAATGTTCGCAATACAATTCACAGCATGAGAGAATTTGTGATGAATTCACAACTAGTGATTATCTCTACATGTGCAATTGTGAAGTATTGAAATTGTCCCTAGTCGATGAATTGATAAATATGGACACTATCAATTCTGTTGAGACTAGCATGGGTTATTCTCTAATCAGCTGATTCTCACTAGCTAGTGACATTGGGATGTCCGGTGATAAACATGAATGCTAGTTAAGGGAACTAGTTCATTGGAGTGACTGGCTGTAAAACTTCATATGGTAGTCTACATATAGATATGTCAATGAAGTTCTTACTGCAGCTTAAGTGCGATGTTCCTTTGACTTGCGGTGTTCAAGTCATCTTGGTTATGGAGACTTATACTTTGACATCTTAAGCAAGCATCTCTAAGGAGGTGTGGACCCAGGATGATTGGGTATAAGCCGAAGTGCCCGAAGATGTTTGAACAGCCTACAAAGGATTCACCACTCCTTGCGAGGAGATGTATACCCAAGGCCTATCGTCGGATTGTTACTCGAAGCCTCTGGCCAGAGCATGACATGTTCAGAGTATGAATCTCTTAAATACAGGAGAGTAATTAGAATCCGTAGGACGAGAAAACGTTACTTGGGCTAGGTGTGACGTAGTCAGCCTAGTGGGGACTAACACACATAGACCATGTCCTGAACCAAGTGGGTATAAGATGGTGAAGGGAATGGGGCACGATTCATTATAGCTGCTGAAGGGTTTCAGAATTGTTTCTGAGGTCAACCTTTGATCTTTCGATTAATTGGAGATCATGATGTACTACTAGGTGCCACTCATGATCGTTCTATAATTGATTAATTATAGACGACCAACATAAATCGAAAGCCTATTTAGTCACACGCACTACGAGTAATCCGAGGGATTTAAAACGAGTTGAAAATTGGATTTTCCAATCAAGAGAGATTATGTTTGGTTAAGCCAAACGATAAGTCGAATCTGAATTTTTCATAGACGCATCGGAAGCGTAAAATAGCTAAATCTTTTGAAGACTTAATAGATAAATTAAATAAGTTTAATTCATTGGGGCGTGGCTTGGATGGGCCGGCCAAAGAGGGTCTCCATCCTCTTTGCTTGGCCGGCCACAACAAAGGGAGAGAACCAAGTTTTTGGTTCAATTTATAAAATAAACCAAGTGTGGTTTGTCTTATAAAATTATGGATGATATAAATTTTTATATAATAAACCAAGGTTTGATTTATTTTTCATGGAAATTAAAATGAACCATGGATTGGTTTATTTTATTTTATAAAATCAATCATGGATTGATTTATCATGATAAGAAAATTTATTCCATAAGAAAAAAGGAGACTTGGTCGGTTTTTATCATGAATTAAAATATGATAAAACTTGGCATGATGGAATAAGTCATAGAAAATTTATTCCATAAGAAAAAAGAGACTTGGCAGTTGAGAGACCATTATATAAAGGACCCAAGGCAAAGCTTGGAAATCAATCGAAGTATTCTTGCCTGGGCTCTCTCCCTCTCCTCCCTTCTTCCTCTTGGCCGGCCACAAGGTTCTTCTCCCTTCTTCTTGCCGTGAGCACAAGGAGAAGCACCGAGGCGACGAAGTTCTTCCGTTGGGACGATCTTCCTCTCCAGCCATCATCACCTTGGGATTGGGTGCAAGTCATTGACAGCCCCGAAACACTAGATTAAATTGTCACGAATTGTGGGACCGTCAGAATTTAGAATTTATGAATGAATGAAATGCTGGAAACCCTTTTACAATCAAAAGTATGAAAATGTAATATAGGGGCCACAGGTCGTATTTTTCTCGGGGACTGTTGACGTTGCGTGATTCGCGCTTGTATTTAGGTGTCGTTTGTGTTTTCGGGTTTCAAATAAGTACTTGGGTTTTAGGTTGCAATTGGAAATGCAAACATCAAGGAAAAAGGCAAGGACTCGGCTATGGAACTTAACCCAAGTGATTCCAACAATGAACTCAAATAATTTGTAAGCTTAAATGCAATTTACCCTAGTTTGGAAAATAAATCTGATGTGGAAACAATTCAAATTTTGAATGATACTAATGCAAAGAACTTCTTCAAGAGTTATTACACCAAACAAACCAAATGGAAATCAATCTTCAACCAAATTGATACAAAACAAATGCCAATGCTGTGCTTGATACAAAGTGCAAACCATTGACACATGAGATTGCCGAAAAGAACAAAATGAATTGCCAACAGCTACAGAAATTCAGAGAACATTGAATGCAGAACTTCAAATGCAAGAATTCAGAATGCATAAGCTGAAGATTTCAGAAATTAAAGGTGGATGGCAGAACTTGAGACTTGAATGACAGATCTGGATTCAGAAATTCAGGAACAAGGATGATAACTTCAGAAATGAACTCATGTGCAGCTTTTGGAATCATAAATTCAACAGCAGATATGGGAATCGAGTTATCAGAAATCGAATTGCAAAAACAGAATCAATGCAAAACAATCTGTGCTTAACCGCAGAAATTAATCTAACTTGCTAACAACTCAAATCGATTGAATTAGTAACTTAAATATTGTCTTCAATTGCAGGGATGAAACAAAGCTTGGCACGCAGCAAATGAGTTGATACACAAGCAATAACAGGGAAACAAGATGCAGAAATCAGGGAATAAACTGAAACTTTGCAGAATATGGCTGATACGCTTGAAAAGATATGGCACGCAGCAATTACACTATGAAATAAACTGAAATTAACTTCGAAAACTCACTACCAAGCAATGTAACGAACTACCTATAGCATTGAAACACTAATTAAAGCAAAACAATCAAGAAACTAAAACTACACTAACTGAAACAGAAATTCAGAATTGAACTTGCGGCAGAATGAAAATTACAGCTAGAAAACTGTAAATTCCTAAATTAAACTAATCCTCAACTCTCCCTAAGCTATTTAACTAGAAGAATTTAATCCTAATTAAGCAGGAACCAATGCATTAAACGAAGTTAACTAATTCTGAAATTCGAAAACAGTAAGAACTACAGCAGTAATTGAAATTACAGCTAAACAAACGAATTTAACTAAGAAATCTAAACTCAATCACTCCCTAAGCTCAAGAACTTCTTGGTCGTCAATCAAGAGCCGACTTCGAACCCCTAGGCACAGCAAATCAGTGGAAATTCGTTTCTGAATTCAAATATGCTCCAATCTGCACTTGGTGGAAATTTTGATCCGATTCACTCCATCTCAATTGGGTGAGCTGCGATGATGAATTGCGAGGCTTCTAAACTCATCTGAGAACCCCTACAAATGGCTCAGAAGCTTGGAAGTGGATTGTGGTTGAGAAGAAAGGAGTCGGACTGAGGAAATGCCGAAACCCTCAAGCAAGCCCTGTTCCAGCGCAAATGGACAGAATTCTTCAAGAAATCGATCCCCAAAGACTCAGAACTCGATCCAAGGTGGAGATTGAGTGGACGCGCCTCCTTTGATGAAGAAAAACGAGCTAAAACAGTGAAGAAATGAAGAAGAAGATGACTGCGGCGGAGACGCGACAAGGCTGGGCTGCGGCAAATTTCTGATTAATAGGAAACAATGGACGGTCCAGATTGATCGGAGGAGATCCAACGGTAGATCTTGGTCTGATTTGAGCCAAACTTTTATGATGATAATCTGGGGTCAGGATCTGCCTTGTGGTAGCTCGGATCCTCCAGATATGCAACGGATGGTCCAGATCAACTCTATCTGTGAATGGACGCTCTAGAGCCCTCCTTGCTTGATCCAACGGTTGATTGAGCTCTGATTGGAATGAAACCTTCAGATCTTGATCATAGAGCTTGATCAACCCTAACCCTAGCTCGGATTGCTTCAGATCGTCCCGGATAGCTCAGATCTAGCCGCTCTTGAATCGGACGACCCGAATTAATTGTAAGCTTGATAATTCGATCCGGTTCACATCCGACTCAAGTTTGACCCAATATGCCCTAGGTCCAGGATCCTTTCATGCCTACAAAAATATATCAGAAAATTAGTGGCCAAATAATCCCAAAATTGTGTAAATTTGCAATTAAGTCCAAAATAAGAGAAAGTTCCAAAACCTAGGGTAAAATCATAATTAAGCAATAAAAACATGGGTCAAACATGGATTTTAGCAATTAAAATAATCAATAAAATGATGCTTATCAGTCATCTTCCTCCTTCTCGCCGGAATTGTGATTCTGACCAACCTTGGTAGTGAGTTTTTCGATGTGATTACTTCTCTCTTGGTTTTTCTTGTCGCGTTCTCGGAGAATCTAGTAGTTCTCGAGAACACGAAACTCGTGGCTTTGCGAAGTCATCCCGAAGATACTCGGCGTGGACGCGAATAGAGGCGGACCTTCCAAGGGACGCTTATGGTTGGATCTCGTCCCTTTCTTCGAGTTACGCGAGGTAATACGTAAATTAGTTTATGTTTCTGCAAAATTATAAATATATGATCATGTCTACACAAGATAAAGTTGCATGCTTAGATGTGTGGTTAAATAATTTGAGAAATTATTTATGCTAAACCTTCCACTGCACGTAATTAATTTTAAAATTACAAACTCGCATCTATGTCAACATGCACCCGGTCCCAACAGTCTTGGGGATCGAGGATAACAGGCGGAAAGTCCTGGGGGTCAAGGACACCATGCAGAAAGTCTAGACAGGTCGAGGGTCGAAGGTCAAGAAGAAAGTCCCGAGGGTCAAGATAAACTAAGCAAAAGCTCAAACAATCGGGTGGACCAAGATTTGACATTAGGTAAACTCTTCCAAGTAGAGTGGTGAGGACACCCTCTCAAAATAAGAGTGTCTAACCTAAGATTTCATGAGAAACCTAAGTTGAGACTGGAAACTAGAAAGCTATCGATCATACTTATATTATATATCTGTGATAATATTGTGATGTCCGGGTGGCCTGAATGGATCCAGGTGGCCTGAATGGATCTAGACACCCGGAGGTCCGGGTGCCTTGAATGGATCTAGGCACCCAAAGGTCCGAAAGCCCTGAATGGATCTAGGCGTCTGGACCCTTTGAAATTCATATCTACGTCCATATGAGGTGGTGCATCTTGGTTGGTTGGCATACATCAGCTTCTAGGCACTTGGAGGAGTTCCAGGTGCTCGGGAAGGGATAAACTTGCCCAGATAGAGCTCCAACACGATGTCACCACATTAGCGGTTTAAGCACCCGTAAAGGATCTAGGCGCTTGAAGTCAGATAACTCATTGACGAACTAGGATTGGACAGAGGTTGCTGGAGGCGCACTATACTAATCTAGGTGCCTATAGAGGACTATAAAAGAAGCCCATGACCAGAGGCTTTAAGGCATTGATCATTCAAGTCTACGCTTCTACATTTATGAAAATTGCCACGCTTAGGCTACGAAATAGTAGTCAAATTGACCAACAAAAGTGGTCAAATTGACCACGAGCTTTGAAGTAGTAGTCATTGGGTTGCAAACCAAGTAAAATCACTGTCTTTCTTACTCTATTTGTATTATTTCTGCTTCACAATTTTGTGGTTTTTGAATGATTTCAAAATCCGCACGAAGTGCGCTTTTCCCACCCTCTAGTGTTTTCTCGATCTAATAATTGGTATTAGAGTGGAGTGCTCGAAATTGGTGCGACCACCAACCGAGCTTTTTTTTTTTGCGTAATATTTTGAGATTTTTTTTTCATTTTTAGTTAGAATTGGTGTAATTACCTATTCTGACAAAAAAAAACTTGTCTTTCGTAACGACTCGAGTTTGTGTAACACCGCTTGCGCATTTTTTCTCCTTTACATTATTCTTCCCGCACTACTAATCCATGATCAAGTCTTAGTACAATTCCTCTTATTTTTGTGCATGTAAGATTTTTCCTGAAATGACATACCAAGAAGGCTACAGAACAACCCACCCCTGCTCTTCTCCAGGGATGACTTCAATTATTGAAAGAGTCACATAGAGTTCCACTAAAGACTCAAGTTAATTAGCTTGTGGATCTCAATCCAGACTGGGTTTACCCTACCGACCAAATCAGACATAAGTCCAATATGTTATGAAGACTGGAACCCAAACCTAAAGAAGCAAATTGAAGCCTACGCTAAAGCAACTCAGACCCTCCAGTGTGGACTGACTAAGGAGGAACTTAATGCATTGGGCCTTTCATCAGTTCGTATGATATGTTGAAAAAACTAATCAAGCTTCACGAAAGGACTTCAAACACCAAGGTAAGCAAACAAGATTTGCTTTTAAATAATTTGCATAATATAACCATGGGTGAAGGTGAGTCCGCCCGTCAACTCTATTATATTTGAGAGATTTCTTAAGGCAATCACCTTATAATTTGTACTTATTTATTGGATAAATGAAGGTTTACTAAATGAGTGCACATTCTCTATGTGTATACTTGGATCTTAAACTCATTTACTGAAAATTCATAATATGATTCATAGTAGGAGAGAACTTGTGATCGGATCACAACTACTGAGCATCTCTACAAGAGTATGTTCAACATCTCTATTCAATATATTTATTCACAATCACATTTTAAGTACTCAACAAAAAATATAACTTGTTGACCAGTGAATAAATATTACAGATGTAAATCAATTTTAATCTTTTTTTTAGCTAGAATCTATTCATTTTAATCCGTCACTTTCCTAGTTATGCTCCATAGATCGAATCATCCATAGTTAATAAGATATACACTAAAGTAGCAGATATCGATTAGAACTTCAAGTAGACAGCCAAATAGTCACTTAGGGTAAGGTTGATATTAACTTATAATCTCAAGGGTCTCATACAGTAGAGAAGCAGGGATCCATTCTCCTACTACCCTTATTGTCGCTATAGCATATGTGGTATGAATCACATGCTACGATGTTTTTCTCTTTACCAAAAAAAAAGAGTGCATGTTTTTCTCAAATATATAACATCGTACAGATTTCGATCTAGACATACCTAATGTCTAATCCGAATTCAACTTATGAATTCTAATATGACCTTTAATAGGTTTAGTAAATGGTGGGTGCATTTACTTCGATCATTACATAAATGATCTCATCTTGATACAAAAATCAAGGCGACATCAACTTATGAGTATGTCTCTATTTACAACTACATAAGCTGTCTCATAAGTAATGGTCTTACCTCTATTTATACTCAACAAATAGGGACGATTGTCCATGTGAGTGGACCAATCTCAGTCTGCCAACATGCTCATCGAGACTTTTATTCAAATGTAACAAATACATTTACACTGAATAGATCATGACATTTCATATATATAACAGTTTTTACAATGTGTTACATCTTGTGTAGTCCCAAAGACTTCACATGTCCATGAAATGACTCTTTAGTTAATGGCTTAGTAAAAGGATCTGTAAGCATCACTCGTGTAGGGATGTACTCAAGAATTATCTTTTTCTTGTCAACAATATCCCTTACAAAATTATATTTAATTTCTATGTGCTTGCCTTTATTGTGATATTTAGGATCCTTGGAAAAAGCTATAGCAGCTTGATTGTCACAATACATTGTAATAGGACTCCCACTGTCCTCAACAATCTTCAGATGCTTTAAGAACCTTTCTCAACCAGACAGCTTCTTGTACAGCCGCTGCACAAGCCACATACTCAGCCTCCATTGTTGACAACACTACATAAGTCTGTTTCTTGTTGTTCCATGAGATGACGCCACCATTCAGCAAGAAAGTATAGCCAGATGTGGATTTTCTGTCGTCAAGGTCCCCTGCCCAATCTGCATCTGTGTAGCCCTTCAGGCTCAGCTTTGATCCTTGGAAGCAGAGACAATAATTTGCCGTCCCTTTGAGATATCTAAATATCCTTTTCACCGCTTTCCAGTGTCTTGATCCTGGGTTTGACTGTAAACGACTAACTAAGCCAATATCATAGCTTATATTAGGACGAGTACACAACATAGTGTACATCAAACTACCAATGACACAAGCATATGGTTTTTTCTTCATATCGGCTATCTCTTCAGGAGTCTTGGGAGATATACTTTTGCTCAGAACTACACCTTTCACTGTAGGCGTTTGCTCAATGTTGCAATCCAACATATTGAAGTGTTGTAACATCTTAGTGATATAAGCTTCTTGGGGCAATCCCAAAAGCCTTTTTGATCGATCACGAATGATCCATACTCCTAAGATGTACTCAGCTTCTCCCATATCTATTATGTCAAATTGTGATGAAGCCAATACTTGACTTCAATCACAAACTTTAGGTCACTTCCAGCTATTAGCATATCATCAACATATAAAGATAAGATGACAAACTTTCCTTTATCCTTCCTTAGGTAAACACAATGATCCTCATTGATCATTTCGAAACCATAAGACAAAATGACTTCATTGAATCTTATGTTTCATTGCCTTGATGCCTGCTTTAGCCCATACATAGACTTCTCAAGTCTACATATTTTATTCTCTTGGCCCTCAGCTATATAATCTTCTGGTTGTGTCATATAGATTTCTTCGTCAAGATTACCATTAAGGAAAGCCGTCTTTACATCCATTTGATGTAATTCTAAGTCAAAATTTGCTACTATAGCTAGGATGACTCGTATTGACACAAATTTTACAACTGGGGAGAATGTCTCTTTAAAATCAATACCCTCCATTTGGGTATATCCTTTTGCAACCAAACGAGCTTTGTATCGATTAATCGACCCATCCGCTTTCCTCTTAATTTTGAGAATCCACTTATTCCCAATAGCCCCTCGGCCCGGAGGAAGATCGACTAAATCCCAAACTTGATTCTTTCTCATGGACTCTATTTTCTCATCCATTGCAACTTTCTATTTCTCCTTAACTGAGCATTTCAATGCTTCCTCAACAGTTCGAGGTTCTTCATCATCAACTGGGAGAATCATTAATGCCTCATTCTCAATGTCAAACCTTCTCCGAGGAATAATCTGACGATTACTTCTTCGCCGGTTAGACTGTTGAGAAACTGACTCATTTATAGCCATTTACTCCCACTAGGTTGACTAGATTCAGGTATCCCTTGTGATTTCTGATTCGTTGATAGAGGAACATATGCTCCTCCTTTATTGCAAATAGAGGAGTTGATTTATCAACTTCACCTCTTGTTGGGAACTCAGTTTCGAGAAAAGTGACATCTCTTGACTCTATTTTAGAGATGGTTCCATCTTGTTGCTCACCAATAAAAATATAACCCTTAGAGGTATTAGAATATCTTACAAAGATACACTTTCTACCTTTGGGTCCTAATTTTCCATATTTGTGAGTCTTGTCATGAATATAAGCAGTTGACCCCCATGGTCTCAGATTACTTAAATCTGGTTTTCTGCCTGTCCAAAGTTCATATGGAGTAGATGGAACAGATTTAGAAGGTACTTGGTTAAGTATGTATGTTACTGCCAATAATGCATCTCCCCAATAGGAAATAGGCAAATTAGCTTGAGCCATCATCGACCTAACCATTTCAAGCAGAGTTCGATTTCTTCTTTCAGCAACTCTATTTTGCTGTGGAGTCCCAGGGATAGTTAACTGTCTAATAATCCATTTCTCATTACATATTGTCTTGAATTGATCTGACAAATATTCACCTCCACGGTCAGTGCGAAAGGTTTTAACCTTACGTTCCAATTGATTCTCAACTTCGTTCAAATAACGATTAAAGCAATCTAATGCCTCAGATTTATGAGAAATCAAATACACATGACCAAAACACGTGAAGTCATCAATAAATGTAATGAAATAAGAACTTCCATGTCTAGCTTTCATGTTCATCGGACCACAAATATCTGAATGAATCAATTGCAATGGTGATTCAACCCTAATAGTCTTACCAAACGATTTCCTAGTTGCTTTTCTAGCAAGACAATGCTCACATATAGACAAGTCAACTTTAGCACGAGTGCCGAGCAGTCCCTCTCTTGCTAATCTATTCATTCTTTCTTGTCCAATATGTCCCAATCTAGCATGCCAAACTTCATCATTAACATCAGCATCGCTAGTAAGAGCAATGTTTGAAAAATAACCATTATTTCCATAATTAACATCTGGTTCTACATCAAGAACCATGAAACCGTTTGATACATAACCATATCCAATTAACACAGAGTTAATCTTAAGTTCTACACAATGACTATAAAAGTTCATACAGTAACCCAATTCAAGAAGACAATTAACAGAAATCAGATTCCGTCGAATCTCAGGAGCATACAGGACATCATGCAGAAACAAGGTGCGCCCACCACGAAGGTTGAGTTTGCAAGTGTCAATTCCTTTGACTTCAATTCTTGCATTGTTTCCCACATATATCCACTTATTGCCAGCTAGTACCCAACGGTACTCCACATATATAGCTCGATCATGAGCTACATGGTTCGTTGCTCCTGAATCTATAATCCACAAAAGATAAGAATCAGCTAACAACACTGAACTAGCAACATAAAGCTCATGAAAAGAAGACAAACATGGATTTACCTTTTTCGGCTCAGTACATTCCTGAGCAAAGTGACCCTTCTTTCCACAGTTGTAGCAAGTCAGCTTGCTTTTAGGTTTCTTTCCAAACTTCTTTCCTTTCTTCTTGATTGGATCTTGCACAACAGTAGCACCAGCTTCTATTCCCTTACCCTTTCCTCTCTTGAACCATCTTTTCTTATTCTTGGATCCAAAACCTTCAACTACAAAAGCTTGTTCAGAAATCCTTGCGAATTCGATTCTCTCCGCCTCCAGTTCAATATGGCGTGAGACATTAACGAAAGTCTTGATACTTTCACTATGAGTAAGGTACTGTTTCATCGTTTTCTAAGAATCAGGAGGGGAACCAATAACTGCCTGAACCTGTTGTTCATCGGTCAACTCATGACCAGCAGGCTTTAACTCCCGAATTATATTCCCCAATACCCTCAGATGTTGGGTCATGGTAACATTCGGGTGCTTTTTACAACTGTCAAACTTAATTGTCAGTTGACGAAGCTTGCTTAAGCTGACTTCACTCCATTTCTCTCTAAGGGCTACCTAGACGACATGAGCAGATGGTAATGACTCATGAACTAATCAATATACCCTTAGTAGTGAAGTCTTTTTTCTTCCATGCCCTATAGGCATCAAAATCAAGTTATGTTGTGCTATTGAACTATTAACAAGTTCTTCCATGAACTGATTCATAGTCTCTAGAACTTCTTGTTCCTCGAGAACATATTGTATCTTGAGATGCTATATTTTATAGTTATCCCATATAATCTCTCTCCCTTATTCAGTTCATCTATGATGTTCTTAGTTGTCATGATCTTATCATAAATAAACACATTATTTATTGACTCAGTGTAATTTATATGCACTTAATTTATGATTGACTCATTGTAAATTAGAATTAGTTTACAAAATCAAGTGGTAACTACATTTCCACTCATCATTCGTATAATCCAATCTAATCAATATTGATCAATTCTATTACACACATCCCATCAAATGAACTAATTATTTGTATTAATGAACTAATCATTATATAAACTAATCATTAAATAAATTAATCATTTGTAAGAATGAACTAATCATTTATAAGAATGAACTAATCATTAAATGAACAAATTATTTGTAAGAATGAACTAATCATTTATAAGATTTGTTAACATATAACATGACTTTTTTCATAAAATAACACTGTTTGTACATAATAACAGTCTATACCACGTGACTTTCATAAACTAAATGGGCCAATACTGTTCATACATAACGACAATAACAATAAAAAAACTTTAACAAATTAAATAAGCTAATATCACTGTCACTAGGCCAAACACTAGTGCAGTTGTTAACATAATTCATTTTATCTTAGACTTTAGTCTATCTCCTCAATCGCCTCCCTCAGCTCATTTTATAACACATCGAGACAGATCATCGTGTATATCATCCTTGGCATGTGGATTTGAAAAATAATTTTGTCAGTACCAAACTGGCAATCCAGTAACAAAACTGGTTCATTTCAATCACATATATGCATAGAATAAACACACAGAATCATAAGCAAATAAGAAAAATAAATTTTCTTTATTTGAGGAACTCCAGTTAACTAACACACTGAACCGGTCGATTTGGAAATTAGATCTCAAGTATTAGCTTATTCCTTTGTCCTCATTAGAACTGATCTAATTGAATATCTTGTTGTTATTATTTAATTTTAAGCTCATTTAAATTTAAGTCAAACTTATTGATCAAACAAATTTGACTGGTTATAATTTAGACCAAACTGGTCTTGTTAAACCAACCAATGGTATAAACCAGACCCAACCTGTTTCGACCGAACTGATCTGGTTAAACCAACAAATGGTTTGAACCAAACCCGATCTTATTCGACCAATCTAATCTGATTAAACTAACTAATGGTAACCAAATCTAATTAGATAAATTAGTTTAAATTAGTTGAACCAAATCTAAAAGAAATTGTTGTTGCAGCTTAGTGGTATAGCCTTAGCCTTCTTTATGAAGGTCTCCTGTTCAATCCTTCATGTTGGCTTTCCTTTGCTTCCATTTTTTTTATTTGATTTACTTAAATCAAACTTTTCCATATCTTAATCGATCAAAGACGGTTTTAATCGATCAGATATGTGTTTCAATTGATTACGCATGTTTCAATCGATTAAATTATAATTTTAATCAATTAAAAACTTCTCTGTGGTCACAACGAATGCGAGTTGTTGGCCGATTCAGTTTGATCACTGGTGCTTTCCAGCAACAGAAGTCACTTATCGCAATAGCCAGTCCCAGCAACAACCATCGTCGTGATTTCTTCACCGTGGCAAACACGATCGCTGGGCCAGCGAGATGAACAGAGAGAAACCGTCAAAAAGAATAGTCGCGCGATCGAGTGAACAGATATGATTTTGAAAATTTCATGCTTTTACAAATCTAATGTGCTCTGATACCATTGTTAGATCTCTAGCATGAAATATAAAAAAAACAGTAAACACTTACAGTGATCGGCGGGGAAGAAAAGTGGAGAAGTTGCCATCGGCAAGAAGGTTACGGCATGAACACTTCTCGGTGGTTCCGCGAACCAAATCCCTCTGTTCTCTTCTCGCGATGAATCCTTCCCTCGTTGCTTACGATGATCTTATTATCTTGCACTTGGATGCTATTTAAAAGAGGAGGGAGTCTTTTCCTCTACATCCATCAATGGAGGAAGATGAATGGGTATCTCTTCCTATTCCACCATTAATTGAGGAAGATGAAGGTGAAGGGATACCCTTTCACCTACCCAATTCCAACATTATTTCCGCTATTTATGTTTTTGAAATGTGTTTTAAGCATGCACAGCATCAGGCATTCCCCATTAAGATCTCTTTCGTGAAGACGGAATAGCCTCTTACAAACTTTAGAAGCTCAAAACAAAATGCAGAAGATGTGTGTTATTGACTCTTAGCTCTAGGACATTATTTATAACACCACTAGTCAAAATGCTTGTTTGCTGACGTGGTAACTTGACGCTCCTCGATTGACTTGGGGGCCTCCAAATGGATATGATTTGCCAACGTTTGGTTGATCATCGATTCATCAAAGGTGCCTCAGTTTGGGGGGGGGGGGGGGGGAGCTCGACGCAGATATGTGCTAAAACATGTTTCGTAAATATGTGCTATGGAAAATAAAACATAATTTATTACAACATACACATCCACGTATACAAGGATACAACACATGCAGACATGATCATAATATAAAATTTTACAGAATTAAATTAAAGCTAGGCCTACCTTGCGGATGACAAGAAGCGGGAGTGATATCAACCAAGCGATACTCAGAAGCCTTGCTTTTATTCATATCCATGCCGAGAACTCCACAAGTGGCTTCACAAGTTACGAGTTTCATCTTCTTGAAAGGTACTAGCCTTGCATGCGAATACGATGTTTGGTGCTCGCAAACGGACGATACCAAACGGAGAGAGCAACCAAAAAATCAGCCTGCTGTCCGCCCAGAGAACCATTGAGAACAAGTTTTACCAAAGCCTTCCGGCATCCAAACTTTGTTGAGAAAGAGGTAGCAAGTACCCTTACGTTTCAAGTATCTAGTAGAAATGTTTTCTCACCGAAATCGGAGAAAAGGAGGTCGGGAAGGGGCAAGCTGGCGAGCAAAGATTCTGTCCGCCTGGTGTTGTTTGCATGGAAGCGATCCAACAGCTAGAGCTCCTGTGCTCCGGTGTCCTTCTGGTCAGAGGGGACCTCTTAGCTGGAGGGTAGGAAGTTGGGCGCCAGCAGACCAAGGAGAAAATCTCTCCTTGGTGTTGGGTGGTCGGTGACACAAGAGAGGGAGGAGAGGGAGGAGAGGGAGAGAGGTTTAGGTTTTCCAAAAACCTATTCAGATAAAATTATTCTCTTTTTTCTCTCTTCTATATCAATATATAGATCCCTTATATGGGTTGGATGAGAAAGCCCAAATCCGGTCCAATATTCCTTAACCAAAACTCAAGCTTTTGCTTTGGTTCAAAATCAAAACTCTCTTAATTAAAACCAAACCAATTTGGTTTATAATTAATCCAAAGAGGGTCCATCTCATCTTCAAAAGATGTAGCTCATCCGCGCTTTCTTTCTCAAAAAATATCTTCCATATTTACCCTTTGTCTGCTTCAACCAGATTCAGTCTCTTTTAATCTAAGAATCTAATTCTCAAACTCATTTCAAATCTTTCGGATAAACTCGTAGTGAGTGTGACCTCATAGGTTCCCAATTTATTTTGTCCATCCATAATTACTATTAATTATGGATCGATCATGAGTGACACCTAGTAGTAAATCATGATCCCCAATTAATCAGAAAATCATATGGTTGATTCCAGAATCACTTCTGAACCTTTTAGCAGCTACAGTGAGTTATGTCTCATTCTTTTCACTCGTCTAATGCCCATTTGGTTGAGGACATGGTCTATGTGTCTAACCCCATTAGGCTGACTATGTCACACCTAGCCGAAGTTTTACTTCCTGATCTTGTGAATTCAAGTTACTTCGATATGTGTCCAAGAGTCTCATACTCTTGACATGTGATGCTTTGGTCAAAGATCTTGAGTAATAATCCTAACAAGTGGTCATAAGGCATATATCTCCTAGCAAGGAGCAGTGAATTGTCTATGGGTTATCTAAATACCTTCGGGCACTTCAACTTATACTCAATCATCCCGGGGTAACACATCAAAGAGATGTTTGCTTAGAATATCAAAATATATGTCTCCATGACCAAGGTAACTTGAATACTTCAAGTCTAAGGAAACTTACACTTGAGAAATAGTAAGAGCTTTATTGTCATATTCATACATGTAAAGAATCATATAAAGTCTTACAGCAGGTCACTCCAATAAACTAGCTATCATAATTAACATCCACATTTAATTCTCAACATCCCAATGTCTCCAGCTAGTGAGGAATAACTACTTAGTTAAACCAAGGAGTATAACTCGTGCTAGTTTCACAGAATCAATGATGTCCGAATATATTAATTTGTTGACTGAGGAAGATTTTAATTTGTTGACTGAGGAATAACTACTTACTTTGTTGACTGAGGAAGTATAATTACATATGTAAAGATGCTCACTAGTTGTGATTCAATTACAAATTCTTTCATGCTATGAATCATATTGTAATTATTCAATAAATGAGTTTAAGATCCAATCATGTACAAGTGTATACATAAATAGTGAATCTTTATTTATCCAATAAATAAGTACAAACCATAAGGCGATTGTCTGATGACATCTCTCAGATATAGTACTCAGTTCCGATGGAGACGTCTCAGTTCAATCGGAGGTGCCTCAGTTCGGCTGACGTGGATTCCCGTGGCTTATCTCTTCGCCAATGGCTCTAGCTCCTTGAAGGCATTTCAGTTCATCAGAGACACCTCAAGTTCGCTGCATGCGAGGTGCCTCGATTCTTGACTTTATTAGGTCGTCTCCAATCGATTGGAGGCGCCATGGATGGTCAATTTCGAGTTGACCATCACTCTTAGCTTGCTTGGATGATGGTTTGATTGTTCAGATTTGAGCTTACCCAAATCTAACTCCGACCTTCTCCTAAGGTAGGCTTCATCCTGACTTCTCATACCTCAGATGTGTCGTACATGCCCTTCTCACACCACGGGTGTACTTTTCGGCAACTCCTCATCCTGCAGATGTACCGAGTCCATCAACTCCCTTCACATGTCATTCTTCTCACTTGCAATGTCTTCCGCTCGACTTCTTGTGTTCCTAAGTCCGTACACACTAAGATACAGGGCATCAAATACACAAGGTCTAACTGAACTCGGTTGACCATATCAAAACTAACCCGGGGTACTTGCAATTCATCAAAAAAATCTTAACTGGATAATCCCAGGGAGCAAATAATAATTCATCATAGTCCAGTCAGTCAGACTACGCTTCCTTTGACTAGACTCAAAAGGGAGGCTTGTGATACGGAGATCTTTGTCGGGACCTACATGTTCTTTAGGTTAATATCTAGGTTGATATGTCAGTCAAAGTCAAGATGAGTCAAACTTAATCAGGATGGTAATCAACTTAGCTTAAATGAGGTCCGACATGTTCCTCCATGCTGATTTAGTCTGACCAAGAAATTGTTGGATCGAGAGAACCGGTAGAGGGGGGGTGAATATCGGAAATCATTCGGATTTGAAAAGAGAATGCGTAGCGAAAGATTAAAAACAAAAACACGCAAACACAGATATTTTTACTTGGTTCAGAGCCTAGGTCGACTCCTACTCCAAGGCCCACGGTCGCTGACCGTTTACTGCGGGCAATACTATAATCGTGTAAAAAACAGTTACAGAAATGGAATTACAATTTAAGTACAGTACTGAAATTGAGCTCTTCTTTTTACCGACGTCCGATGTAGATTACTTTTTCCGGAGCAGTAGGACGTCGTCGGCGCTTGTATCTTGAGTCGGGAGGTTGCCAGAGCAGAGCGCGGAAGCCGAAGAGCGTAGAAGCGTTGAAAGAATTCGTTGTACCAAGCCTCGGGGTCGAGGGCCCTTTTAAAGGCCCTGGGAGCGCCCGGAACGTCGGGGGCGCCCCCCACGTGTCGGCCGATCCGCCTTTCCCTCGGTCAACTTCTGATCCATTCAAACTCGGGTTCACATCTTGACTGGGCGCCCGGGACTCTGGGGGCGCCCGGGTTGACCGGGTCAAATCTTATCCCTTTGGCTTGGCTGGCTTCTCTTCGTAGGCTTGCACTGGGGGCGTCCGGGAGCAGCGGGGGCGCCCGGGAGCACGGGGGCGCTCGGGAGATGAGCTGTCGAAGCCTGCCTTTGTTTTGTATGTTTTGTGATCACCTTGGGGGCGCCCAGGACACTCTGGGCGCCCTGGTCAGCTGTTGCCTCATTCCTTTGAGGCTCTCTGAGTTACAGACACTCGTTCCTTCGGTCCTGCATCCAGGGTTAGTCCAAAACACCATAAAACAATAAGATGTTAGTTTATACAGCCTTAGCTGTCTTGGTTCTGACTTTGGGCCTCCAAAATGGAGCCTTAGGTCGAACCGACGCCTACTGTTCCCTCGACGGGGAACGCGTCCTCACCTACTCCTCTCGGGAGAATGTACCTGATGCCAATCGGCTCCTCCGGTTGGACTTTTGCCCAGCAGTCCTTCGCCAGGCGCCTAGCTATCCTTCGCCAGGTCTTCAGTACCAAGCTGCCCTTCGCCTGGTGCCTAGCAGTCCTTCGCTAGGGCTTTGTATCCTGGCATTCCTTCGCCAGGTGCCTAGCAGTCCTTCGCTAGGGCTTTGTATCCTGGCATTCCATCACCAGGTGCCTAGCAGTCCTTCGCCAGGTGCCTAGCAGCCCTTCGCTAGGATTTTGTTTCCTGGCAGCCCTTCGCCAGGTGCCTAGCAGCCCTTCGCTAGGACTTTGTTTCCTGGCAGTCCTTCGCTAGGTGCCTAGCAGCCCTTCGCTAGGACTTTTCCTGCACACTTGAGTAACATTGTTAGATAACCACTAATACTTAACTTTGAACCCTTTGCCAATATCAAAACAAGGTTCGATATGGTGCTTCCTGCACCAACAGAAATAAACCTCAAATGCAATCTGAGTCTCAGACTCTATCTCAATCTCAGACTTCATGTCAGTCTCAGATGTCGTCTTAGTCTTTGGCTCCGTCTCAGTCTTAGTCTTAGACTCCATTGTAGGATCGTAGAGAGCTATAGAGGGAGGGTGAATATAGCGTTCGAAAAATATTTCGGATTCGTAAAAGTACAAGCGAGTATGCAGTGGAAAGTAAAGTAAAAACACGTCTAACACCTTTTATTTTTACATGGTTTGGAGTCTGTAACGACACCTACTCCAAGGCCCACGATCCTGGACTGTTTACTTTAGGCAATTCTATAATTCGCAATAAACAAGATTAAGTACAATGTAAGATTATTTGTAACAGAAATATATACCGACAAAAAAAATGAAAAGAGGTTGAAACACGTCATTGTCGGAGTAGCATTTCTTCATCTCCGGATCGTTTCAGTGTAGCAAATGAGAGCACAATTGATGATAGAATTGATATGAAGCCTCTGGTGGAAGAACCCTTATATAGGGATACACGGACGCCCGTATAGGCCCCACGGTTGCCCGTGTTGCTGCGATCTGACCGCTGCCTTATCCCTGCTCAGTCTAAGGCTTATCCGCACTCGGGCGCCTGACTGCTTTTGGGCGCCTGTGTTGCTGATGTGGAGCCTCCACTCAGTGTGTGTGAACTCAGCTGAGCCTTGGCTGAGTCACAGGAACACGGGCTCCCGAGTCACTCTTGAGTGCCTGTGTTCTCAGGCAGCCAAATCCCTCTCTGGTGCCTGAGTGCCGCTAGTAGCCTTTTCGCTTAGTTGTAACATAGGGTTAGTACAACAGATAATATGCAAAGGAATAAGCATGCAATGATAGCCCATACTGTCCGATCCTGACCTTCAAGTTTTGACTGAAATCCTAAGTTGGACCAACACCTACTGTTCCCTCTTCTAGCAAACGTGTTTTCACCAACTCCACACTGGAGAAGTTACTTATTTGCCAACTGGCACCTCTGGTTGAACTTTTGTTCGGCCTCCGACAACCCCCGAACTCTTGACGTCCATACCTCGACCCGTCATGACTCCTATCCATTGTCCTTGCTTGGCTAAGACTTCTACCCGATCTTCTGGATCAGGACTTCGGTGCCCAACCTCTGATAAGGTCTTTCTGACCATCTTCTGAACCAGGTCTTCATGCCCAACCCTCGGTCAGGTCTTTGTGCCCAACATTACTCACCAGGTCTTCGGTGCCCAGTCCTCGATCAGGACTTCGTGCTCAACCTTGCAGATCAAGATTTTGTGCCTAGTTATACTAGGACTTTTCTGCACACTCAGTGAAACACATTAGATTACAAACAATACTTAACTTTGAACTATTTGCCAATATCAAAACTGTTGGTGCAATCGACCCTAGTTTGATCGAGTAAATCATGGGTTTTGATGCGTGTATTAATATGATTAAGTTAGGTTTTCATATTAGTTTGATGTGTGTTTGAGTCATGCAGGACTTGGTGGAACACACATATGGAAGATCTCATCCTAGTGCTCGAGTCCTAGAGTCGGTGAAGGATGGAGCATCCGAGGGACCGCTGGACAAGGAGCAACGTGTGGGACCGGTGCCGTCGATAGAGGGGGGGGTTGAATATCGACTTGAAAATTTCTTCGTAAAATTCGTCTTTCGTACGTTTGTTCTAGTCAGAGAGTTAGTAGCAGCGGAAATAATAAAATAAACAAAAATAGACGACACTCGCACACGCGGGATTTACTTGGTTCCCAACCCCCCAGGGTCAGTACAACCAAGGCCTAATTACGGGTAGCACCCGTCCACTAGTGGTCTCCTTTCTGGACTTTCCAGAGGCGGAGAAACTCATCTTACAGTTCAGAGTTACAAGCAAAACAATAGTAAATAACTTTAACATGAAAATGAAAAGCAAACCAAACAAAAGTCGAATACCCGGCCAATCTAGAAGTCCGAAGTGCAACACACTTCCTCCTGGAGCCTCCTTGGTCACAGAGCTTCGTCTCTAGCGCTTTTTCTTCGCTCAGAATGCTTAGAATGCTTAGAATGTTGTAGCGAGTGACGTACTGAGTTGAGGGGTCGAACCCCTTTATATAGTGTCTTCTCGGGCGCCCTAGAGCCTCTGAGGCACCCTATAGGCGATTAAAAAAATTATCCGAAATCGAAAACTTCGCGATGCTGATAAGAATGCAGTCCAAGGCACATGATAGGTATAGGGCACCTGACACATGTAGGGTACCTGATTCATTCAAGCGTTTGATTCCATTCAGGCGTCTGATTCATTTAGACGCCCAGGAAGGTCTTCCCAGCAACCTGTTTTCTTGTGTTTGCTCGCCTGCTTTGCCTCCAATTTTAGGAACCTGCAAGATACACAAACACAAGACAAACAAGTATATAATCTTAGCCGTAAAGATTGGTTCTGACTTTGGATTTTCGGTGAAACCCTAGGTCGGACCGACGCCTAGTGTTCCCTTCCAGGGGAACGCGCCCTCGCCTACTCCTCTCAAGAGAAGTTTGCCAACCGTCTCCTCCGATTGGACATTTGCCCGATCATCCGGATCAGGACTCGGTGCCCAGTCCACGACTAGGACATATTGCCCAATTCCACGAACCAGGACTTCGTGCCCAAACCTCGGTCAGGTCTTAGGTGCCCAGCCCTCGGCCAGGACTTATTGCCCAATTCCATGAACTAGGATTTCGTGCCCAACTCTTGGTCAGGTCTTAGGTGCCCAGCCCTCAGCCAGGACTTAGTGCCCAATTCCTCGAACCAGGACTTATTGCCTAGGTTAACTAGGACTTTTATTTACCTTGATAAGGATTTCTTTTGCTAGTCATATTAATCCTGACTATACCCTTACCATGTCTAACATATATTACTAACTTAAGTATATTGTTAAACATCGAAACATTAGAGGAAGACATCACTGATGCATATGTTGGGACTGGGTGCATGTTGACATGGATGCGGGTTCGTAATTTTAAAATTTATTACGTGCAGCGGAAGATTTAGCATAAATAATTTCCCAAATTATTTAACCACACATCTAAGCATGCAACCTTATATTGTGTAGACATGATCATATATTAAAATTTTGCAGAAAGTAAACTAATTTACTTAATACCTCGCCTAACTCGAAGGAAGGGACGAGATCCAACCGTAAGCGTCCCTTGGAAGCTCCGCCTCTATTCGCGTCCACGCCGAGTTTTCTTCGGGATGACTTCGCAAAACCACGAGTTTCGTGCCGACAAGAACTACTAGATTCTCCAAAGGCACGACAAGAATACCAAGAGAGAGATGGGAAGATTAACCACCAAACGAAGAACGGAATCAAGATTCCGGGAGGAAGGAAGGAGTTGCGCCCGCTTCTTCTTCTTCTTCTTCGGCAGCTGCTTGGTGGATGAAGCTCACGGCAACAAAGGGGTCCTCCTTTTAGGGCCAGCGGCACTAGAGGAGGGAGAGGGAGAGAAGGAGAGAGAGAGAGGGCTTATTTCTAGATCTCTTAGATTAAATTCCAAGCCTTGCCTTGGTTCCTTTATATAGTAGCCTCTCAATCGCCAAGTCTCCTTTTTATGGAATAAATTTTCATAAGAAATTTATCATATAAATTTTTCTATGAATTATTCCATCATGCCAAGTTTTTATCATAATTTAATTTATAATAAAAACAACCATGTCTCCCTTTTTATTATGGAATAAATTTTCACAAGAAATTTATTATATAAATTTTTCTTATCATGAAAAAATCAATTCATAATTGATTTTATAAAATAAAATAAACTATTCAAAGTTTATTTTAATTTCCATGAAAATAATAAACCAAACTTCGGTTTATAAAAATTTATATATATATTATCCATAATTTTATAAAACAAACCACGCTCGGTTTATTTTATAATTTGAACCAAACAATTTGGTTCTCCCCTTTTAATGTGGTCGGCCAAACAAAGAGGGTGGGGACCCCTCTTTGGTCGGCCAAACCCAAGCCTATACCATACGAATTAAACTCATTTAATTCGTCCAATAAGTCTTCAAAAGACTTAGCCATTTTATGCTTCCGATGCGTCTCTGAAAAATTCAGATTCGACTTATCTCTCTTGATCGGAAAATCCAATTTTCAACTCGTTTTAAATCCCTCGGATTACTCGTAGTGCGTGTGACTAAATAGGCTTTCGATTTATGTTGGTCGTCTATAATTAACCAATTATAGAACGATCATGAGTGGCACCTAGTAGTACATCATGATCCCCAATTAATCGAAAGATCAACGGTTGACCTCAGAAATTATTCTGAAACCCTTCAGCAGCTATAATGAATCGTGCCCCATTCCCTTCACCATCTTATACCCACTTGGTTCAGGACACGGTCTATGTGTGTCAGTCCCCACTAGGCTGACTACGTCACACCTAGCCCAAGCAATGTTTTTCTCGTCCTATGGATTCTAGTTACTCTCATGTATCTGAGAGATTCATACTCTGAACATGTGATGCTCTGGCCAGAGGCTTCGAGTAACAATCCGACGATAGGCCTTGGGTATATATTTCCTCGCAAGGAGTGGTGAATCCTTTGTAGGTTGTTCAAACATCTTCGGGCACTTCGGCTATACCCAACCATCCTGGGTCCACACCTCCTTAGAGATGCTTGCTTAAGATGTCAAGGTATAGGTCTCCATGACCAAGATGACTTGAACACCTCAAGTCAAAGGAACATCGCACTTAAGCTGCAGTAAGAACTTCATTGACATATCTATATGTAGATTACCATATGAAGTTTTACAACCAGTCACTCCAATGAACTAGTTCCCTTAACTAGCATTCATGTTTATCTCTGGACATCCCAATGTCTCCAGCCAGTGAGAATCAGCTGATTAGAGAATAACCCATGTTAGTCTCAACAGAATTGATAGTGTCTGTATTTATCAATTCATCGACTAGGGACAATTTCAATACTTCATAATTACACATGTAGAGATAATCACTAGTTCTGAATTCATCACAAATTCTCTCATGCTGTGAATTGTATTGCGGACATTCAGTAAATGAGTTTAAGATCTCAATCAAATACACAAACATGTATACTCAAATAGTGAATATTCATTTATTAAAATAAATGATTACAATCATAAGGCGATTGCCTTAAGACACTTCTCTCACAATACTAACAAACTCCCACTTGGCCTAATGTCAATCGCTACGGTATCCAATACCACAGGCTCTAACATGACCCTCAAACTTGCTTTGAGGCAAGGCCTTAGTTAATGGATCCGCTAAATTCCTTTCAGTGGGAATTTTCTCAATTTGTGTATCATTCCTACTTATAATCTCTCTGATCAGATGATAGCGGCGAAGTACATGTTTGGATCGCTGATGAGACCCTGGTTCCATTGCTTGTGCAATAGCTCCATTGTTGTCACAGTAAACCGGCACTGCTTCATCAATGGTTGGAACCACACCAAGTTCTGAGACAAACTTCTTGATCCAGACTGCTCCCTTTGCTGCTTCCGAAGCTGCAATATATTCCGCTTCCCTGGTAGAATCCGCTACGGTGTCTTGTTTGGAACTTTTCCAACTTATTGCACCTCCATTCAAGATAAATACGTATCCGGACTGAGATTTGGAGTCATCCTTATATGTCTGGAAACTGGCATCTGTATACCCACGTATTACCATATCACCTTCTCCATATATTAGGAACACATCCTTAGTTCTTCTTAAGTACTTAAGGATTGTCTTGACAGCCGCCCAATGATCTATTCCTGGATCAGACTGGTATCTGCTTGTGACGCTCAGAGCATACGATACATCGGGCCTAGTACATAACATAGCATACATGATAGATCCTATCGCGGATGCATAAGGAATCTTATTCATGCAAATCCTCTTGTCTTCTGTGCGCGGACACATAGACTTTGAAAGGTTGATCCCATGCCTGATGGGAAGGTAACCTTTCTTGGATTTCGACATGCTAAACCTTTTTAGCACTCGGTCTATATATGTAGACTGTAAAAGACCAAGCAACTGTTTTGATCTATCTCTATAGATTCTAATCCCAAGGATATAGGTTGCTTCTCCCAGGTCTTTCATGGAGAAAGTTTTGGACAACCAAATTTTAACCAACTGTAAGACTGATATATCGTTTCCTATAAGTAATATGTCATCGACATATAATACTAGGAATACGACTGCACTCCCACTAACCTTCTTGTACACACAAGGTTCGTCAGAATTTTGTGAGAAATCAAACTCTTTGATTGTCTCATCAAAACGGATGTTCCAGCTCCTGGATGATTGCTTCAGTCCATATATGGACCGTCGAAGCTTGCATATTTTGGTTTTATCAACCGATGTGAAACCTTCAGGTTGTATCATGTATACATCCTCAAGCAGGTTTCCATTAAGGAAAGCTGTTTTCACATCCATTTGTCATATCTCATAATCATAATGAGCTGCTATGGCCAGGAGCATCCGAATGGATTTAAGCATAGCTACTGGCGAATATGTTTTGTCATAATCAATCCCTTGTTTCTGACGATATCCTTTTGCCACTAATCTAGCCTTAAAGGTAACAACATTACCTTCCATGTCGATTTTCTTCTTGAAACCCCACTTGCACCCTATGGGCTTAATCCCTTCAGGTGGGTTAACCAAGTCCCATACTTGATTTTCGTACATGGAATCCATTTCCGACTTCATGGCTTCAAGCCATTTGTCCCTTTCTGAACTTTTCAGAACATCATCATAACTGATAGGTTCGTCATCGCTAATGAGTAACACGTCGTTCGATTCACTTACGAGAAATCCGTATCTCTCTGGAATATTGCGTGTCCTATCAGATCTACGAAGAAGTGGTGTTGTTTTAGGTTCAACTGATAGCTCATCATTATGAGTTATTGGTTGTGGGTCTAGACTAGGTGTCTCTGTAATGTCTATTGGAGTTTCTTTAACTTCTTCAAGTTCAATACTACTCCCACTGTCTTCTTGTAAAAGAAATTCTTTTTCCAGAAATACAGTATGCCTTGAAACAAACACCTTTTGTTCCAAGGGATGATAGAATTGGTAACCCTTTGTTTCCTTAGGGTATCCAATAAATAGACATTTATCAGACTTAGCATCCAATTTATCTGATACAGTCCGCTTCACATAAGCAGGACAACCCCATATCTTAAGGTGAGTTAAGTGAGGTTTCTTACTATTCCACGTCTCATATGGAGTAGTAGAGACTACCTTGGTCGAGACTCTGTTTAGCAAGTAAACAGCTGTCTTAAGCACATAGCCCCAAAAGGATTTTGGAAGAGTTGCATGATTCATCATAGATCTAACCATGTCCATCAAGGTTTGATTACGCCTCTCAGATACACCATTATGCTATGGTGTATACGGCGGAGTCCATTGAGACAATATCCCATTGTCCCTAAGATAATCTTGAAACTCTTGACTTAAGTATTCACCACCCCGATCGGATCGAAGTATCTTAATACTTTTGTCAAGCTGTTTCTCTACTTCATTTCTGAACTCTTTGAATTTCTCAAAAGCTTCAGATTTGTGTTTCATCAAGAACACATACCCGAATCGTGAGTGATCATCGATAAAGGTAATGAAGTAGCTATAGCCTCCTTGTGCAAGAGTTGACATTGGTCCACATACATCAGTATGTATTAGACCAAGCAATTCTCCCACTGGTTTACCTTTTCCGGAAAAGGGTAATTTGGTCATCTTGCCTTTTAAGCATGATTCGCATGTATCAAATAAATCGGGTTCAAATGATTCCAGAATTCCACATCGGTGTAATTTGGTCATGCGTTTCTTACTTACATGACCAAGACGACAATGCCACGTATAGGAGTCTATTTGATTATCTATTCGAGCACGTTTGTTGCTAACTTCGATATTGAAAACGTCACCGGATAAATCTAACGTGTAGATACCATTGCATAAAGTTCCTGTCCTATAAAGAACACCATTTAAAGTTATGTAACAACAATTGTTACTAAAAGTTAAATGGTAACCCTTTTCATTCAAGCATGAAATAGATACAATGTTCTTTATTAACGAAGGAACAAAATAACAATTATCCAATTCTAAGACAAGTCCAGTAGGGAGCTTTAGCAAATATGTTCTGATGGCAATAGCAGCAATCTTTGCTCCATTTCCAACTCGCAAATTCGCATCTCCCTTGACGAGTCTTCTTCTATTCCTTAGCCCCTGTATGTCATTACATATATGTGAGGTACACCCAGTATCAAGTACCCAGGTGTACGAGGAAATAGAGTGACATTCAATAACGAAGATGCCTGAAGATGATGGGGCATCGGATGCCTTCTTCTTCAAGGACTCAAGATAAACCTTGCAGTTTCTTCGCCAGTGTCCCTCCTTGCCACAGTGATGGCAAGTGCCTTTTGGTGCCTTTTCAGTCTTTTTGGTCTTAGTTAACTTATTGGTGTCCAAAATGGAATGCAAATTCAGAGAAGACATGATCAAGTGATTATCTTAGAAATACAAATTGAGTTTATGTGAGAAGAATGATAAAGAATGTATCAACATACATTGATTAAATCCTATTTATTTTTCGAATTGAATAACCCTTTTTATCAATTCGGGAGATCGTAGGAACATCTCCAAATAGGTTGATATCCAACCATAGATAAGAACAACCATGGCTGTGGCCATCAAGTTATTCTTAGCTATGAAGGTAGGTAATTATACCGATTACATATCACATATATGTAACTATCACTTTATGCTATCAACTAATTGAATGTTTGCATAAATCATTGGGTTGTTAACTCATTAACAAGTATGCAACAATATACATAGCACCCAACTGCACCTCTCTTTACATCGACCTTGGCTGTGGCACAACAAATCGATGCTCCAAGCTTAAGGCTGACCCATTAATCAAGAAATAGTTTAATATGGTTGGAGCTCATTCAACTGTTTAGTCAGGCTTGGATGTGTCCAACAACCAAAACTAAGGATTGACCTCTGACTCCAACTATATTAATCATAAACTAATTCCATGGTTTGAACATGTTGAGGTTCAAGCCGGGCATGGATGTGTCCATCAACCCAAACGAGAAACAAAACTCCGGTTCTAACCATATTAATGGAAGGTGTTGGCCTTAATATTTTGTAAGGGGTTTTGGGTCTCATCCTTTTCTTTCTAAGCACATTCATGGCATATAATTATGTCATGTACTAACGATTTCCTTAATAAAGTATGTATGTGACTTAATTTATCAAGTCTCATTAATTGAATTAGGAACCGAATTTCCTAATTCTAATTTCATACTTTATTTAAGGAATTGTTTTGGGAAACAATTTCCTAAATTGTCATAATCAATTTCGGAAATAATATGTTTAAGACTTTGATTTCTCTAAATCAAATCTTATTAAATTAAGAGACAGATTCCCTTAATTCAACCACATATTATTTTCATGAAAATCTTATTTAAGGAAATGAACTCTATAGGAAACAATTTTCCTAATTAATTTGGAGACAATAATATGTAAGAAATCAAATAAGGAAATTATCGTTTGAGAATCACCTCAAAAATTTCCAAGATTTGATCACATATTTTATTTATGGACTAATTAATTACAACAAATTATTTTCATTGGGTGGCTCCCCGAGGCTCAGATACCCAAAGAAAAGAAATTTGCCGTAAATCTAATTTGGCCGCTCCCCGAGGCGTAGCCAAATTAAACTTGACAATTCTTATTCAAAATAGGAAATTAAATTACAACAACTAACTTTAATTTGGGTGGCTCCCCGAGGCACTCCCCAAAGTAAAGAATTTTGTTAATAATTTAAAACCAATTCGAATTTAATTGTCAATTAATGGTCCATAAATTTGTCTAGACTTTCTTGAAAGAAAGTGCCCAAAATTGCGAGCTTTCCATAATAGATTTTCAGAATAATTGTAAGTTTCTGGTACAAAGAAAACTTACATATTTCCAAAATTGGAAAGTTTCCAAAAATGGGAAGTTTTCACAATGATCATAAAATTTCAGAAACTAGGATATTTCAAAAGTTTGCGAAATTTCATGAGGATTTCCAAACTTTTGAAATTCCTAAATCTAAAATTTATCATAATTGGAAAGTTTCCATAATTGGAAAATTTTCCAAAATTGAGATCATGACAAAGTTTTCCGCAAAACAATTATATGATTATGTCGAACACTAACCGGCTTTGATACCACTGTTGGGACCGGGTGCATGTTGACATGGATGCGGGTTCGTAATTTTAAAATTTATTACGTGCAGCGGAAGATTTAGCATAAATAATTTCCCAAATTATTTAACCACACATCTAAGCATGCAACCTTATATTGTGTAGACATGATCATATATTAAAATTTTGCAGAAAGTAAACTAATTTACTTAATACCTCGCCTAACTCGAAGGAAGGGACGAGATCCAACCGTAAGCGTCCCTTGGAAGCTCCGCCTCTATTCGCGTCCACGCCGAGTTTTCTTCGGGATGACTTCGCAAAGCCACGAGTTTCGTGCCGACAAGAACTACTAGATTCTCCAAAGGCACGACAAGAATACCAAGAGAGAGATGGGAAGACTAACCACCAAACGAAGAACGGAATCAAGATTCCGGGAGGAAGGAAAGAGTTGCGCCCGCTTCTTCTTCTTCTTCGACAGCTGATTGGTGGATGAAGCTCACTGCAACAAAGGGGTCCTCCTTTTAGGGCCGGCGGCACTAGAGGAGGGAGAGGGAGAGAAGGAGAGAGAGAGAGGGCTTATTTCTAGATCTCTTAGATTAAATTCCAAGCCTTGCCTTGGTTCCTTTATATAGTAGTCTCTCAATCGCCAAGTCTCCTTTTTATGGAATAAATTTTCATAAGAAATTTATCATATAAATTTTTCTATGAATTATTCCATCATGCCAAGTTTTTATCATAATTTAATTTATAATAAAAACAACCATGTCTCCCTTTTTATTATGGAATAAATTTTCACAAGAAATTTATTATATAAATTTTTCTTATCATGGAAAAATCAATTCATAATTAATTTTATAAAATAAAATAAACTATTCAAAGTTTATTTTAATTTCCATGAAAATAATAAACCAAACTTCGGTTTATAAAAATTTATATATATATTATCCATAATTTTATAAAACAAACCACGCTCGGTTTATTTTATAATTTGAACCAAACAATTTGGTTCTCCCCTTTTAATGTGGCCGGCCAAACAAAGAGGGTGGGGACCCTCTTTGGCCGGCCAAACCCAATCCTATACCATACGAATTAAACTCATTTAATTTGTCCAATAAGTCTTCAAAAGACTTAGCCATTTTATGCTTTCGATGCGTCTCTGAAAAATTCAGATTCGACTTATCTCTCTTGATCGGAAAATCCAATTTTCAACTCGTTTTAAATCCCTCGGATTACTCGTAGTGCGTGTGACTAAATAGGCTTTCGATTTATGTTGGCTGTCTATAATTAACCAATTATAGAACGATCATGAGTGGCACCTAGTAGTACATCATGATCCCCAATTAATCGAAAGATCAACGGTTGACCTCAGAAATTATTCTGAAACCCTTCAGCAGCTATAATGAATCGTGCCCCATTCCCTTCACCATCTTATACCCACTTGGTTCAGGACACGGTCTATGTGTGTCAGTCCCCACTAGGCTGACTACGTCACACCTAGCCCAAGCAATGTTTTTCTCGTCCTACGGATTCTAGTTACTCTCATGTATCTGAGAGATTCATACTCTGAACATGTGATGCTCTGGCCAGAGGCTTCGAGTAACAATCCGACGATAGGCCTTGGGTATATATTTCCTCGCAAGGAGTGGTGAATCCTTTGTAGGTTGTTCAAACATCTTCGGGCACTGCGGCTTATACCCAACCATCCTGGGTCCATACCTCCTTAGAGATGCTTGCTTAAGATGTCAAGTATAAGTCTCCATGACCAAGATGACTTGAACACCTCAAGTCAAAGGAACATCGCACTTAAGCTGCAGTAAGAACTTCATTGACATATCTATATGTAGATTACCATATGAAGTTTTACAGCCAGTCACTCCAATGAACTAGTTCCCTTAACTAGCATTCATGTTTATCTCCGGACATCCCAATGTCTCCAGCCAGTGAGAAANTAGACATGATCGGGTTTTTCTAATCCTCAAATCCTGGGGGTTGTCCTACATAAACTTCTTCCTTAATAAGCCCATTTAAGAAGGCTGACTTTACATCCATTTGGTATAATTTAAATCCTTTATGGGATGCAAGGCTAGTAACATCCTAATCGACTCAAGTCTAGCTACAGGGGCAAAGGTTTCATCATAATCCAATCCTTCTATTTGGCTGAATCCCTTAGCTACTAAGCGGGCTTTATTTCGGACTATTTCACCTTGGTCGTTTAACTTATTCCTAAATACCCACTTAGTGTCAATTACGGATTTTCCTTTAGGTTTAGGTACTAATTTCCAGACTTGGTTTCTCTCAAATTGGGCTAACTCTTCTTGCATGGCTAAGATCCAGTCAGGATCAGGTAGGGCTTCCTCAATAGTCTTAGGTTCAATTTTGAAATCATGGCTATTTGACTAAGATTTCTATAGGAGGCTCTAGTTCTGACTCCTAAGGTTGGATCACCTACAATTTGATCAGTTGGGTGACTAAGTCTGGGTTTCTTGGTTTGTCTAGTACTTGGCTCAGCTTCAGGGTCCAGCTGGTCCAAAGGTTCAATTCTGGGTTCATTGGTTGGTTCAACTGATTCAGAATTTGGTTCAATTGTTAAGTCATTAAAGGGTTCAGTTAGGGTTTCAGAGTTATCTTCTTGATCAGTATTTGGTGAAGCTAAGTCAGACTTGTCAGATTTTGGGTTCGTTTCTTCATCAAATATTAAGTTGGTTGTTTCTTCAATTTTCTTAGTTATTTTGTTGTAGACTCGATAAGCTCTACTTGTTGTAGAGTACCCTAAAAAGATACCTGGGTTTGACTTGGATTGGAATTTTCCAAGATAGTCCTTGGTATTAAGAATATGGACTTTGCATCCAAAGACTCTAAGATAGTGTAGGTTTGGAAGTCTGTGGTAGTAAAGTTCATAGGGTGTTTTACTTAACCTTTTATTAAGCAGAGTCCTATTTTGGATATAGCAAGCTGTGCTAATTGCTTCTGCCAATAGTGGTTGGGTAGGTCAAATTCATTAAGCATAGCCCTAGCAGCTTCCTGTAGGGTTCTATTCTTCCTTTCTACTATGCCATTTTGTTGGGGGGTTCTAGGACACGAAAATTCGTGTTTATATCCATTTACTTTCCAGAATTCTTCGAATCTTTGATTCTCGAATTCTCCCCCGTGGTCAGACCTAAGTCTTTTATTTTGGTATCATTTTGATTTCAATCAATTTGCAAAAGTTGTTAAATAGGTTCAGGGTTTCATCTTTGGTCTTTAGAAACCTAACCCAGGTGAACCTAGAGTAGTCATCAATTATCACTAAGCAGTACCGTTTCCACTTAGTGACTTGGCTCCATGTGAATCAAAAAGGTCAAGGTGTAGGAGCTCAAGTGTGGTTTGAGTTTGATCAGATTGGATCAATTTGTGACTAGACTTGGTTTGTTTGCCTTGATTACAGGATTCACATATTAGGTTTTCATTACTCTTAATTTTAGGAACACCCTTCACTAAGCCAAGTTGGGTAATTTTTGAGATAGTTCTTAGATTGGTATGACCTAATCTCCTATGCCAGAGTTTTGATTGTTCTAACTGTGTTAACATGCATTTGGGTATAAGGGGAAGATTTATAGTATATACATTGTTTTCCTAGTGCCCTTAAGCATGATTTCTGAGTCTTGTGCGTTTCTAATTAGGCAGTTAGAATTGTTGAACGTAACTAAATAACCAGAGTCACATAACTGACTTATGCTAAGTAAGTTAAAATTAAAGTTTTCTACTAATAGAACTTTCTTAATAATGAAATTGGATTTAAGTTCAATATTACCTGACCCAATTACCTTGAGTGTGACATTGTTACCAAATGCTACTGAGCCCAGGTTTTTGAACTTGAGTTTGGTGAACTTCAATTTGTCTCCAGTCATATGTCTGGAGCACCCGCTATCTAACATCCATTGGTCCAAATCTTTATGTTCCTACACATAAAGAATTTTTGATGATTTGGATCCAATTTAAGTTAGGGATAGCTTAATTGAGTTTCACTTCCTAGTCTGTCTCACCCCAGTCTAGGGTTTTCAATCACGTTAACCTTAAGGTTTTTGTGAGACAGGTTTGAAGGTAAAAATTAATTTTGAAAGGGAATTTTCATTTATTTTGAAAAGATATTTACTTTTGAAAAAAAACAGAAAGTTTTGAAAACAGATTAAGTGTTTTTCAAAAAGATAATAATTTTGAGAAGTAGAAGTTTTGAAAAACAGATTAGAATCTATAATTATTTGAAATTTGAGTTAGATTCGAATTTGACAAAAGTTAACTTGAATTTGAATTTCAGAAATTGGCTTCCAGGTCTTGGCGAGGCACTAGGCCTTCTTTGGCCGAAGCCTTATGGGATCATCCACCCTTTCCTTGACAAAGCCTTTTAATGAAATTTCATTTTCAAATTAATTAGGTCATTTTCTGGTCTAACTAGCTTGGATCTTGGATCGGTAGCTTCGGCTAGTTCCGCCAAATTGGCTTCCCTAACGTACTATCATCTCACCTCCACCCAATACTATGTTTTCAAGTTTCAAATAATTTCGTCCTTAAATCTAAGTATTCCTTAAATCTAAGCATGGCAATTTGCAAGAAATTAAATAAACAAGCAATCAATTAATAAAAAAAATCATCTAATTATAAAAATTGTTTTGATTTTGGCTCCCCCTGGACTATAGCCTCTATATGGGTTAGGCAAGATGTGAATCTTGTCCTTGGGGATCCAAAATTGATTTGAACCAGTTGGTTTAGTCAGGCACAGTTTTGGCACCCATGCCTGAACCTTAGGTCTTGACTGGTTCAGTACAGCAAAGTAGGATCTTTGCCGAGATTTGGTTCTATAACCAAGTCCGGATCGGTTTAGAACAAACTTCTGTTTTCCCAGAATCATGTCAAGATTCTTGGAACCAGAAGTGAATCGTTCTAAAGCTGTTCTTAAGTCCTTAATTTGAGTTTTCAGGGAGGAATTCTCCGACTCAAGTTTTTCAACTTGATCAGGGGTTCCTTCCTGAATTTTCTCAGTTAAGGAATTAGAATCAGCTCCCTCTTTCAGGAGTTTTACTTCCTGTCGGAGGGACTCGATTCGGAGTTTGGCTTTCGCCAAATCTCGGGATAGATAGGAAATAAGAGAATTTAATTGCGATTTTGAAAAGCCTGTTACCTTTATTTCGCCGTCGTCGGAGAAAGTCAGTTTGCCGTCGTCCCGGTCCGAGTCTGAGTCAGTCTCGATTTGATCCGAAGCGGTCAGGGCTAGAAGATTTGACTGAGGTGCTTCTTCTTCTTCTTCTGAGGAAGACTCATCCCAGGTTGCTTGGAGTGCCTTCTTCTTTCTGGTCTTTTTGGACTCCTTTAGGCTTGGACATTCAGTCTTGTAGTGGCCCTTCTTCTTGCATTCGTAGCAGGTTACGTTGGGCTTGTGTTTGTCAGTTGCTGGTTCAGCTGGTTCATCCTTTCTTCGGCTTGTTCTTCGTGTGTTGGTTTGGTTTTTCAACCTTTTGTAGTAGCTTCGAGCTAGCCGGACCAGTTCAGATTGATCTTCCTCTTGATCTTCTATTTCTGAATCTGAGGTAGATTCAGGTTCAACTTGAATTTTCTTCTTGGTCATTTTCCCTGTTTTCCCTGCAAAAAAGGCTATACTTTTCTCGACCAAATTGGAGTTAGTCTGTTCATGCAGCTCAAGTTCAGAAAATAACTCATCTAGCTTAATTTTTGAAAGATCCCTAGAGACCTTGTATGCATCTACCATAGATGCCCACAAGGTGGTCCTAGGGAATGCGTTTAGGGCGTACCTTATCAGATCACGGTTTTGAACTTTGTGACCTATTGCGTGAAGACCATTCATCAGCTCCTGGATTCTGGCGTGGAGCTGGGCTGCTGTCTCGTTATCTGCCATTTTGATAGTGAAGAGCTTGTTCAGTAGCAAGTCTCGTTTGCTGATCCTTGTATCTGAAGTTCCTTCGTGGAGTTCAATCAATTTAGCCCATAGTTCCTTTGCACTTTTGAAGGGTCCTACGCGGTTCAGCTCTTCTTTCGTTAGTCCACATTGTAGAGTCTGGGTTGCTTTGGCGTCAGCTTCAATCTTTCGTTTAAGGGCAGTGTCCCATTCTGAGTAGTCTAGTGGTACACCTTCAGCATTGGTGGGAATCATCAGTCCAGACTGGATGATTATCCACATTTCCACCTGAGTTTTCAGGTGGACCTCCATTCGACTTTTCCAGTAGGGAAAGTCTTCTCCACTAAAAAGTGGAGGTCTGGCAGTGCTAAATCCTTCTTGGATAGACATTTGTTACTGAAATAAAAGTAAACAACAAAAATATTTCCAAGACTTGGTCTTGGATTAGTAATGCGGGAAGAAATAATCAAACACAGATTTCAAGGGGTGTTGCACCAACCTTGAGATAAAAACTCGAACGAAAAAATTTCTTTATTTAAAAAAATGAGAGAGAAAAAAATCCGAAAAATATTCAAACTGGTGGTTGCACCAGGTTTGACTTCCCCGCTCTGATACCACTTGTTGGATCGAGAAATGCGAGAGAGGGGGGGGTGAATGTCGCAATTCGTTCGGATTTAAGAGAGCAAGTGCACAGCGGAATAAAATAGAGTAAAACAACGCTAACACAGCTGGTTTTACTTGGTTCGGAGCCTAGGTCGACTCCTACTCCAAGGCCCACGGTCGTTGACCGTTTTCTGCGGGCAATTCTATAAGTTCGCAAAGTTTACAAATAGATTTTACAATAAGGCAGAATAGTAAACTTTAAATACAGAGCTCTTCGTTACCGACGTCCGGTGTAGATCAAAGTTTCGGAGCAGCAGGACGTCGTCAGCTTGAGTTGGAAGATTTCTGAAGCGTGTCGCGGAAGCAGAAGAGAGCAGAAGCGTCGAAGCAATTGATTGTCTTTGAAGAGGGTCGAGGCCCTCTTTATATAGGGCAGGGGGCGCCCGACATGCTCGGGGCGCCCTCCACGTGGCTTCTGATCCGGCGTGCTCTCGGTCGTGACTGATCGCTTCGACTTCGGGATAACAGTTGACTGGGGCGCCCGACGCGCACGGGGCGCCCGATTGACCGGTCAAACTTTATCACCGAGGCTTCGCGAGGGTGAGCTGCAGCCGCCTTCAGTGGCGTGGCACAGTGGGCGCCCGAGACACGCGGGGCGCCCGACATGCGGGGCGCCCGACACACGCGGGGCGCCCCCGATTGCGCTGCTGTCGGGGCGTTTACCTCTCTGCTGACTTTGGGTTGACTCTGGGGCGCCCGACACATCCGGGGCGCCCTACTCAGCTACGGCCTCACTCCTTTGAGGCTCTCTAAGCTGCAGAAACACAGTCCTTCGGTCCTGCATCCAGGGTTAGTCCAAAACAGCAAATAATAAGTTAGTTAAAACAGCCTTAGCTGTCTTGGTTCTGACTTTGGATCTCCAAAATGGAGCCCTAGGTCGAACCGACGCCTAATGTTCCCTCGAGGGGAACGAGTCCTCACCTACTCCTCTCGGGAGAGTTTTACCTGGTGCCAACCGGATCCTCCAGTTGGACTTTTGCCCAGCAGTCCTTCGCCAGGTCTTGAGTTACCAAGCTTCCCTTCGCTTGGTGCCTAGCAGCCCTTCGCTAGGTTTTTTTCTTCTGGCAGCCCTTCGCCAGTGCCTAGCATTCCTTCGCTAGGGCTTGTCCTGTCTGGCAGTCCTTCGCCAGTGCCTAGCAGTCCTTTGCTAGGGCTAGTCCTGTCTGGCAGTCCTTTGCCAGTGCCTAGCATTCCTTCACTAGGGCTTTTCCTGTACACTCAAGAAACTCGTTAGACAACCATTAACCCTTAACTTTTGAACCTTTTTGCCAATATCAAAACACAGGTTTGACTTGGGTGCATACTGCACCAACAAATTACACTAGCATGCTTTGAATACATTGAGCAGGACCAAAACCAGAGGTCATCTAATTTGTATTGACTTAATAATTGGATAGAACCTCAGATTTATTATGGAGTGCGATTCCTAAATCCCGATATAATAACGGGCACATATAATTAATTATTAGTTCTTTGATTTACCAATGGGCGAGATCTATTCTGTTAGATCGATAGGCCTGGTAAGTTGGGAAATAATATTAATTATATGGTGTGTCGTTGATTATTGACGGAATCAGTGTCCTGGTGAGTCGGGATGATGATGCCCCCTTGATGAGCTCAAAAGGTTCATGTTAAACCCTGCAGGTGGATTTGATCCAACATGATGATAAGGTTGAGTGGTACTAATCAAGGATCCAGAAGTTAATTAATTTAAATTATCAATAATTTAAATTAATTGACGGGCATTCGATATCTTAAACACGGGGGGATGAACGACTCATAATAGGTGGAGCACATATATAAATATGGGGGTTGGTGAGGTAATTGAATGAGGGTCCTTTAGTGGAATGAATCCTCATTAATGGGTCGGGTTTGGATCCATTAGCAGACCAAGATCCAACTCCTCCTCATGGTCCTTATCGTAGCCCTATAAATACCCCATGGTGGCATGGAACCAAGTTGATGATTAATCCAATAGATCACAAGAAATCCTAGCCTCTCCTCTTCTCTCCTCTCTCTCTCTCTCTCCCTCGTTTCACTCTGCGGCGCCGAACGGAAGAGAATAGTTCTCTTCTCTGATTAATTGCAAAGCATGCAATTAATCAGGCGCTTCTTCAATTAATTGCAAGTAACGCATGCAATTAAGTTTTCTCTTCTCCAATTAATTGCAATGCATGCAATTAATTTTGCTAATCCTTCTCCAAGGCCTCCAAGGATTGATGAGCGGTGATTGGTTGAAAGTGGTGATTAGGAGTTTGCCTAAGGAAGACAATATGCGCTGATGGTGAAGAGATCAAGCACCTTAGCAAAGAGAAATTGCGTGGAGAAGGAAAGTCCATCACGCATGTGCGACTTTTGATGGAGATCGGCTGGTTGTTGTGCGCGGAGAGGCTTTGAGCGCCGGCTGTGAACTGTGGAGATGTTGTTATCCAAGGAGCAAAGTCGCTCGCGACCTTATCTTGAAGCAACTCATAGTTCGGGCGCCGACGGCGGAAGAGAAGAGAGGTAGGGTTTTTGTTTGGATTATCTCCTTCCTTGGAGCGGCCAGCGGCATCCCTTTGGTAAGGGATTGGTTGGTGCAAGGAGAAGGGATCAACTTGGTGACCACGGTTCTTGGTAGATCGTCGCTCACACGACGTCCAAGAGGGGAGGGTCATACGGTAGAAGATCGCGAGGTGATCGGGAAGGTATAACTCTTTCCCAAGCTCCCTTGTTTATTTTTGTGTCATGTTTGTTAGCCTTGTCATTTTATGTTAGTTAGTTTATTATTTTGATTTTGTATCATAGCCAATAATTTACTAACTGGACCTCGACTATAAACACAAAAGTCGGTGATCCACTCGTCGCCTTTTCCGCGGTCGAACGGTCAAGCAAATCACAAGGTCAATTTTGGTAATTGGTCGAGTTGTGATTTGGATCGTTCGATACGGCACGAGATGGTCGATGGAAGACAGGTCTCCACTCGGATTAATTTTTTAATCTGTAGACGTGGAGAGGTCTCTCGGATCGACCAGGTATTCGCTAAGGAAACCCGCCAAGCCATACCCAACAGTAGACTCGGTCGACTGCTCATCTGCTGAGGAGGCATAGGCTCTTCCAGCCCCAACTCTTTTCCTTTAGTCGAAAGAAGCTAGCAGATTGCGTTTTTGCCTCAATCCCATCTTCATGGGAGAACTGGTTTCTGCAGTTGACCCAGGCAGTGGTATAGTTGTCTCTGTAGCTGAGCTGGGAGGTATATGATCCTAACTCTCCTCAATTGGTGATAGAGTTCGGGAAGGAGGTGAAAGCGGTGGGGGCGGCCTTTTGGTCTCGGCAACTGGGTTTGAGCTTGCCGCTCGGCTAGAAGAAGTAGCTCCCCGACTCGAAGCTTCTTCATATCCTGTGCCCATGGGTGTGCGAGGAGGGAGCAGCTCGAAGTCACTCCTAGCTCTGTTAAGAGTATACTCCGAGACATCGGGAGTTAGAAGTGCTTGCAGCGCTATCCCATTTCATCAATTTGGTGATAGAACTGTTCAGCATGGTTTCATCTACAATAAATAAATGGAGTATCAATTAGTCTTCAAAACAAAATACTATCCTAAGGAACTCAACAAGGGAGGTCTCCAGATCGGCAACGTTGGGGTTCAGGCCCGCTCGGTAGAGTAGCCCTTCATTTCGGACTAGCCGTGGGCCGTCAAAATCTATCCTAGACAATATTCTCAGAGCCCTCTGATACCAAGATCTCTTCTTGTACTTACGAAATGTTGGTGGCGTGGGGAGGTTGACTATTCACCCGTCCAGAAAATAAAATGGAGTGGGAGGCCTCAAAAAGAAAAAGTGATTTTTCCAACCTTTATGTGAGGAAGGAAACCTATCTAATGATAGATAGCCTATGCGGGCCATGAAGTAAAAGGATCTTAAGCTTGTTTGCTTGGAATGATAAAAGTAATGAAAGAAGATGGGAGTCAAGGGGATATTATACAGTTTGAAGATGATGACCACTCCACTTAAGATTGTGAAAACATTGGGTGCCACTTGGGTGAGCAATATTTTAAAATATCTAGCCACCTCTTGGAAAAACTCAGGTATTCGAAATCTGAGGCTGTTTTCCACCTGGCCTAAGAAGAAGGTGTAATATTCAGGAGGGGGCGAGCAAGGAGCTTGATCAGGTTTTGGGATCTTGATCTTGTAATCCTACGAAATGTCGTATTCTAGGCGTGTCTAAGCAAGCTGTGCCCCAGTCATTGTGGATTAGGTGTAAGAATTGAACTTGGGTCATCAAGGAAGGAGACTAATAGGGGAGTCGATGAGACTTACACATGTGAGATCTGTTAGTGATATGAGAAAAATGTCCTAAGGCAATCGCCTTATGATTGTAATCATTTATTTTAATAAATGAATATTCACTATTTGAGTATACATGTTTATGTATTTGATTGAGATCTTAAACTCATTTACTGAATTCCCGCAATACAATTCATAGCATGAGAGAATTTGTGATGAATTCACAACTAGTGATTATCTCTACATGTGCAATTGTGAAGTATTGAAATTGTCCCTAGTCGATGAATTGATAAATACGGACACTATCAATTCTGTTGACACTAGCATGGGTTATTCTCTAATCAGTTGATTCTCACTGGCTGGTGACATTGGGATGTCCGGAGATAAACATGAATGCTAGTTAAGGGAACTAGTTCATTGGAGTGACTGGCTGTAAAACTTCATATGGTAGTCTACATATAGATATGTCAATGAAGTTCTTACTGCAACTTAAGGGTGATGTTCCTTTGACTTGCGGTGTTCAAGTCATCTTGGTCATGGAGACTTATACTTTGACATCTTAAGCAAGCATCTCCAAGAAGGTGTGGACCCAGGATGATTGGGTATAAGCCGAAGTGCCCGAAGATGTTTGAACATCCTACAAAGGATTCACCACACCTTGCGAGGAGATGTATACCCAAGGTCTATCGTCGGATTGTTACTCGAAGCCTCTGGCCAGAGCATGACATGTTCAGAGTATTAATCTCTTAAATACATGAGAGTAATTAGAATCCGTAGGACAAGAAAACGTTACTTGGGCTAGGTGTGACGTAGTCAGCCTAGTGGGGATTGACACACATAGACCATGTCCTGAACCAAGTGGGTATAAGATGGTGAAGGGAATGGGGCACGATTCATTATAGCTGCTGAAGGGTTTCAGAATTGTTTCTAAGGTCAACCGTTGATCTTTCGATTAATTGGGGATCATGATGTACTACTAGGTGCCACTCATGATCGTTCTATAATTGGTTAATTATAGACGGCCAACATAAATCGAAAGCATGTTTAGTCACACGCACTACGAGTAATCCGAGGGATTTAAAACGAGTTGAAAATTGGATTTTCCAATCAAGAGAAATGAAGTTTGGTTGAGCCAAACGATAAGTCGAATCTGAATTTTCAGAGACGCATCGGAAGCGTAAAATGGCTAAGTCTTTTGAAGACTTAATAGATGAATTAAATGAGTTTAATTCATTGGGGCGTGGCTTGGATTGGCCGACCAAAGAGGGTCTCCACCCTCTTTGCTTGGTCGGCCACAACAAGGGGAGAAAACCAAATTGTTTGGTTCAATTTATAAAATAAACCAAGTGTGGTTTGTTTTATAAAATTATGGATGATATAAATTTTTTTTTAGAAATTAAAATGAACCATGGATTGGTTTATTTTATTTTATAAAATCAATTTGAATTGATAAAGAAATTTATATATAAAGAAATTTATATGATAAATTTCTTATGAAAATTTATTCCATAAGAAAAGGGAGACTTGGTTGATTTTTTTATCATGAATTAAAATCATGATAAAACTTGGCATGATGGAATAAATCATAGAAAATTTATATGATAAATTTCTTGTGAAAATTTATTCCATAAGAAAAGGGAGACTTGGCAGTTGAGAGACCACTATAAAAAGGAACCAAGGCAAGGCTTGGAAATCAATCTAAGAGATTAAGGCATAAGCTCTCTCCCTCTCCTTCTCTCCCCCTTCTCCCTTCTCTTGTGCCGCCGGCCAAAAGAGGAATCCCTGCTGCCGTGAGCTACTGCCACCACCGGCCTCCTTCTCCGACGACCAACAACCTCCGGCCACCAAGCTACTGCCGCAAGGAGAAGAAGTGGGCGCAACTCCTTCCCTCCTTCTGGAATCTTGATTCCGTTCTTCGCTTGGTGGTTAGTCTTCCGACTTCTCTCTTGGTATTCTTGTCGTGTCTTTGGAGGATCTAGTAGTTCTTGTCGACACGAGACTCGTGGCTTTGCGAAGTCATCCCGAAGATACTCGGCGTGGACACAAATAAAGGCGGAGCTTCCGAGGGACGCTTACTGTTGGATCTCGTCCCTTTCTTCGAGTTACACGAGGTAATACGTAAATTAGTTTACATTTCTGTAAAAATTTTAAATATATGATCATGTCTACACAAGATAAGGTTGCATGCTTAGATGTGTGGTTGAATAATTTGAGGAATTATTTATGCTAAACCTTCCACTGCACGTAATTAATTTTAAAATTACGAACCCGCATCCATGTCAACATGCACCCGGTCCCAACAGTGGTATCAGAGCCGGTTAGTGTTAGACATAATCATATAATTATTTTACGAAAATCTTTTTCATGATCTCAATTTTGGAAAATTTTCCAATTATGGAAACTTTTCAATTATGGTAAATTTCGATTTAGGAATTTCAAAGTTTGGAAATCCTCATGAAATTTCGCAAACTTTTGAAATATCCCTATTTCTGAAATTTTATGATAATTGTGAAAGCTTTCCATTTCTGGAAACTTTCCAATTTTAGAAATTTCCTATTTTGATAATTTTCTAATTTTGGAAATACGTAAGTTTTCTTTGTACCAGAAACTTACAATTATTCAGAAAACCTTTTAATTTTGGAAACTTTCCATTTATGGAAAGCTCGCAATTTTGGGCACTTTCTTTCAAGAAAGTCTAGACAAATTTATGGAAACATTAATTGACAAATAAATTCAAATTGGTTTTAAATTATTAACAAAATTCTTTACTTTGGGGAGTGCCTCGGGGAGCCACCCAAATTAAAGTTAGTTGATATAATTTAATTTCCTATTTTGAATATGAATTGTTAAAAATTGATTTGGGTAGGCCTCGGGGAGCCATTCAAATTATATTATTAACAAGTTCTTTAATTGTCATGTTTAATTTGGTTATGCCTCGGGGAGCAGGCCAAATTAGATTTACAATAAATTTCTTTACTTTGAGGAGTGCCTCGGGGAACCACCCAATGTAAATAATTTATTGTAATTAATTATCCATAAATAAAATATGTAATCAAATCTTGGAAATTTTGAGGTGATTCTCAAACGATAATTTCCTTATTTGATTTATAAGATGATGCTCTTACATATTGTTGTCTCCAAAATTAATTAGGAAAATTGTTTCCTATAGAGTTTATTTCCTTAAATAAGATTTTCATGAAAATAATATGTGGTTGAATTAAGGGAATCTGTCTCTTAATTTAATTAGATTTGATTTAGAGAAATCAAAGTTTTAAACATATTATTTCCGAAATTGATTATGACAATTTAGGAAATTATTTCCCAAAACAATTCCTTGAATAAAGTATGAAATTGGAATTAGGAAATCCGGTTCCTAATTCAATTAATGAGACTTGATAAATTAAGTCACATACATACTTTATTAAGGAAATCGTTAGAACATGACATAATTATATGTCATGAATGTGCTTATAAGGAAAAGGATGAGACCCAAAACCCCTTACAAAATATTAAGGCCAACACCTTCCATTAATATGGTTAGAACCGGAGTTTTGTTTCTCGTTTGGGTTGATGGACACATCATGCCCGCTTGAACCTCAACATGTTCAAACCATGGAATTAGTTTATGATTAATATAGTTGGAGTCAGAGGTCAATCCTTAGTTTTGGTTGTTGTACACATCCAAGCCTAACTAGACGGTTGAATGAGCTCCAACCATATTAAAACTATTTCTTGATTAATGGGTCAGCCTTAAGCTTGGAGCATCGATTTGTTGTGCCACAGCCAAGGTCGATGTAAAGAGAGGTGCAGTTGGGTGCTATGTATATTGTTGCATACTTGTTAATGAGTTAACAACCCAATGATTTATGCAAACATTCAATTAGTTGATAGCATAATGTGATAGTTACATATGTGTAATATGTAATCGGTATAATTACCTACCTTCATAGCTAAGAATAACTTGATGGACTACAACCATGGTTGTTCTTATCTATGATTGGATATCAACCTATTTGGAGATGTTCCTACGATCTCCCGAATTGATAAAAAGGGTTATTCAATTCGAAAAATAAATAGGATTTAATTAATGTATATTGATGCATTCTTTATCATTCTTCTCACATAAGCTCAATTTGTGTTTCTAGGATAATCACTTGATCATGTCTTCTCTGAATTTGCGTTCCATTTTAGACACCAATAAGCTGACTGGGCCAAACTTCATGGCTGGCTTCGAAACCTGAGGATAGTCCTCAAGGCAGAAAAGCTTGCTTATGTCCTTGAAGAACAACTTCCCAACCATCCTCCAGGAGATGCAACTCCAGACCAGTTAGTGGCCTATCAGAAACATGTGGCCGATTCTGAACTTGCGAGTTGCATCATGCTGGTCGCTATGGTACCTGAGCTGCAAATGCAGCATAAGCATATGGATGCTTATACCATCATCTTCCATCTTCATGAGCTGTTTGACGACCAGGCGAGATCCGAAAGGTTCGAGGTCTCCAGACTCCTCTTCACCTCTAAGATGCTGGAAGGCACTTCTGTCTCACAGTTTGTGTTGAAGATGTTGGGCTACATTGAGCGACTAGGCACACTCGGATTTGAAATGGATCACGAACTAAGTATTGACTTAATTCTGCATTGTTTGCCCAAGAGTTACTCATAATTTGTGATGAACTATTGGATGAACAAGCTGGAGACTACCATTCCTGAGTTGCTCAACCTGTGAAGACTATAGAGCCTTCTGTAAAGCAGGATCAGAAGACGGTATTGTTAGTTGGTTCCTCAAAGAAAGGCTCTAAGAGGAAGCCCAAAGAACAGAATAAGGGAAAGAAGAAAAAGGCCAAAAAGACTGAAAAGACACCAAAAGGCACTTGCCATCACTGCGGCAAGGAGGGTCACTGGCGAAGAAACTGCAAGGTTTATCTTGAGTCCTTGAAGAAGAAGGCATCCGATGCCCTATCCTCTTCAGGTATCTTCGTTATTGAATGTCACTCTATTTCCTCGTCCACCTGGGTACTTGATACTGGGTGTAGCTCACATATATGTAATGACATACAGGGGCTAAGGAATAGAAGAAGACTCGTCAAGGGAGAAGCGAATTTGCGAGTTGGAAATGGAGCAAAGATTGTTGTTGTTGCCATTGGAACATATTTACTAAAGCTCCCTACTGGACTTGTCTTAGAATTGGAAAATTGTTATTTTGTTCCTTCGTTAATAAAGAACATTGTATCTATTTCATGTTTGAATGAAAAGGGTTATCATTTAACTTTTAGTATCAATTGTTGTTACATAACTTTAAATGGTGTTCTTTATGGGACGGAACTTTATACAATGGTATCTACACGTTAGATTTATCCGGTGACGTTTTCAATATCGAAGTTAGCAACAAACGTGCTCGAATAGATAATCAAATAGACTCCTATACGTGGCATTGTCGTCTTGGCCATATAAGTAAGAAACGCATGACCAAATTACACCGATGTGGAATTCTGGAATCATTTGAACCCGGTTCATTTGATACATGCGAATCATGCTTAAAAGGCAAGATGACCAAATTATCCTTTTCCGAAAAAGATAAACCAGTGGGAGAATTGCTTGGACTAATACATACTGATGTATGTGGACCAATGTCAACTCTTGCACAAGGAGGCTATAGCTACTTCATTACCTTTATCGATGATCACTCACGATTCGGGTATGTGTTCCTAATGAAACACAAATCTGAAGCTTTTGAGAAATTCAAAGAATTCAGAAGTGAAGTAGAGAAACAGCTTGGCAAAAGTATTAAGATACTTCGATCCGATCGGGGTGGTGAATACTTGAGTCAAGAGTTTCAAGATTATCTTAGCGACAATGGGATATTGTCTAAATGGACTCCGCCGTATACACCACTGCATAATGGTGTATCTGAGAGGCGTAACCGAACCTTGATGGACATGGTTAGATCTATGATGAATCATGCAACTCTTCTAAAATCCTTTTGGGGCTATGTGCTTAAGACAGATGTTTACTTGCTAAACAGAGTCCCGACCAAGGTAGTCTCTACTACTTCATATGAGACGTGGAATAGTAAGAAACCTCATTTAACTCACCTTAAGGTATGGGGTTGTCCTGCTTATGTGAAGCGGACTGTATCAGACAAATTGGATGATAAGTCTGATAAATGCCTATTTATTGGATACCCTAAGGAAACGAAGGGTTACCAATTCTATCATCCCTTGGAACAAAAGGTGTTTGTTTCAAGGCATGCTGTATTTCTGGAAAAGGAATTTCTTTTACAAGAAAACAGTGGAGTAGTAACGGTCGGGTATTAATAAGGAACCATTTCAGGAAGGACCAGAATGAAGTTCAAGGATAACCTCCCAATAAACTAAGAACAGTTACCAGGAGACGACAACCCTATGTCCCTGAGACACCCAAGAATAACGAAGAAGCAAGAAACCAATAGACAGTAAGAGATACCTAGACCCACAACCGATAACTCATAATGATGAGCTATCAATTGAACCTAAAACAACACCACTTCTTCGTAGGTCTGATAGGACACGCAATATTCCGGAGAGATACGGATTTCTCATAAGTGAATCGAACAACGTGTTACTCGTTAACAATGACGAACCAATCAGTTATGAAGATGTTCTGATAAATTCAGAAAGGGATAAATGGCTTGAAGCCATGAAGTCGGAAATGGATTCCATGTACGAAAATCAAGTATGGGACTTGGTTAACTCGCCTGAAGGGATTAAGCCCATAGGGTGCAAGTGGGTTTTCAAGAAGAAAACCGACATGGAAGGTAATGTTGTTACCTTTAAGGCTAGATTAGTGGCAAAAGGATATCGTCAGAAACAATGAATTGATTATGACGAAACCTATTCGCCAGTACCTATACTTAAATCCATTCGGATGCTCCTGGCCATAGCAGCTCATTATGATTATGAGATATGGCAAATGGATGTGAAAACAGCTTTCCTTAATGGAAACCTGCTTGAGGATGTATACATGATACAACCTGAAGGTTTCACATCGGTTGACAAAACCAAAGTATGCAAGCTTCGACGATCCATATATGGACTAATGCAAGCATCCAGGAGCTGGAACATCCGTTTTGATGAGACAATCAAAGAGTTTGATTTCTCACAAAATCCTGACGAACCTTGTGTGTATAAGAAAGTTAGTGGGAGTGCAGTCGTATTCCTAGTGCTATATGTCGATGACATATTACTTATAGGAAACGATATATCAGTCTTACAGTCGGTTAAAATTTGGTTGTCCAAAACTTTCTCCATGAAAGATCTGGGAGAAGCAACCTATATACTTGGGATTAGAATCTATAGAGATAGATCAAAATGGTTACTTGGTCTTTCGCAGTCTACATATATAGACCGAGTGCTAGAAAGGTTTAGCATGTCGGAATCCAAGAAAGGTTACCTTCCCATCAGGCATGGGATCAACCTTTCGAAGTCTATGTGTCCGCGCACAGAAGATGAGAGGATTTGCATGAATAAGATTCCTTATGCATCCGTCATAGGATCTATCATGTATGTTATGTTATGTACTAGGCCCAATGTATCGTATGCTCTGAGCGTCACAAGCAGATACCAGTCTGATCCAGGAATGGATCATTGGGCGGCTGTCAAGACAATCCTCAAGTACTTAAGAAGAACTAAGGATGTGTTCCTGATATATGGAGAAGGTGATATGGTAATACGTGGGTATACAGATGCCAGTTTCCAGACAGATAAGGATGACTCCAAATCTCAGTCCAGATACGTATTTATTTTGAATGGAGGAGCAATAAGTTGGAAGAGTTCCAAACAAGACACCGTAGCAGATTCTACCACGGAAGTGGAATATATTGCAGCTTCGGAAGCGGCAAAGGAAGCAGTCTGGATCAAGAAGTTTATCTCAGAACTCGATGTGGTTCCAACCATTGATGAAGCGATACCGATTTATTGCGACAACAATGGAGCTATTGCACAAGCAAAGGAACCAAGGTCTCATCAGTGATCCAAACATGTGCTTCGCCACTATCATCTGATCAGAGAGATTATAAGTAGGAATGATATACAAATTAAGAAAATTCCCACTGAAAGGAATTTAGCGGATCCTTTAACTAAGGTCTTGCCTCAAAGTAAGTTTGAGGGTCATGTTAGAGCCTGTGGTATTGGATACCGTAGCGATTGGCATTAGGCCAAGTGGGAGTTTGTTAGTGATATGAGAAAAATGTCCTAAGGCAATCGCCTTATGATTGTAATCATTTATTTTAATAAATGAATATTCACTATTTGAGTATACATGTTTATGTATTTGATTGAGATCTTAAACTCATTTACTGAATGCCCGCAATACAATTCACAGCATGAGAGAATTTGTGATGAATTCACAACTAGTGATTATCTCTACATGTGCAATTGTGAAGTATTGAAATTGTCCCTAATCGATGAATTGATAAATACGGACACTATCAATTCTGTTGACACTAGCATGGGTTATTCTCTAATCAGCTGATTCTCACTGGCTGGTGACATTGGGATGTCCGGAGATAAACATGAATGCTAGTTAAGGGAACTAGTTCATTGGAGTGACTGGCTGTAAAACTTCATATGGTAGTCTACATATAGATATGTCAATGAAGTTCTTACTGCAGCTTAAGTGCGATGTTCCTTTGACTTGCGGTGTTCAAGTCATCTTGGTCATGGAGACTTATACTTTGACATCTTAAGCAAGCATCTCCAAGAAGGTGTGGACTCAGGATGATTGGGTATAAGCCGAAGTGCCCGAAGATGTTTGAACAGCCTACAAAAGATTCACCACTCCTTGCGAGGAGATGTATATCCGAGGCCTATCGTCGGATTATTACTCGAAGCCTCTGGCCAGAGCATGACATGTTCAGAGTATGAATCTCTTAAATACATGAGAGTAATTAGAATCCGTAGGACGGAATGTGACGTAGTCAGCCTAGTGGGGACTGACACACATAGACCATGTCCTGAACCAAGTGGGTATAAGATGGTGAAGGGAATGGGGCACGATTCATTATAGCTGCTGAAGGGTTTCAGAATTGTTTCTGAGGTCAACCGTTGATCTTTCGATTAATTGGGGATCATGATGTACTACTAGGTGCCACTCATGATCGTTCTATAATTGGTTAATTATAGACGGCCAACATAAATCGAAAGCCTGTTTAGTCACACGCACTACGAGTAATCCGAGGGATTTAAAATGAGTTGAAAATTGGATTTTCCAATCAAGAGAAATGAAGTTTGGTTGAGCCAAACGATAAGTCGAATCTGAATTTTCAGAGACGCATCGGAAGCGTAAAATGGCTAAGTCTTTTGAAGACTTAATAGATGAATTAAATGAGTTTAATTCATTGGGACGTGGCTTGGATTGGCCGACCAAAGAGGGTCTCCACCCTCTTTGCTTGGCCGGCCACAACAAGGGGAGAAAACCAAATTGTTTGGTTCAATTTATAAAATAAACCAAGTGTGGTTTGTTTTATAAAATTATGGATGATATAAATTTTTTTTTAGAATAAAATGAACCATGGATTGGTTTATTTTATTTTATAAAATCAATTATGAATTGATAAAGAAATTTATATATAAAGAAATTTATATATAAAGAAATTTATATGATAAATTTCGTATGAAAATTTATTCCATAAGAAAAGGGAGACTTGGTTGATTTTTTTATCATGAATTAAAACCATGATAAAACTTGGCATTATGGAATAAATCATAGAAAATTTATATGATAAATTTCTTATGAAAATTTATTCCAAAAGAAAAAGGAGACTTCGCGGTTGAGAGACCACTATATAAAGGAACTAAGGCAAGGCTTGGAAATCAATCTAAGAGATCAAGGCATAAGCTCTCTCCCTCTCCTTCTCTCCCCCTTCTCCCTTCTCTTGTGCCGCCGGCCAAAAGAGGAATCCCTGCTGCCGTGAGCTACTGCCACCACCGGCCTCCTTCTCCGGCGACCAACAACCTCCGGCCACCAAGCTACTGCCGCAAGGAGAAGAAGTGGGCGCAACTCCTTCCCTCCTTCTGGAATCTTGATTCCGTTCTTCGCTTGGTGGTTAGTCTTTCGACTTCTCTCTTGGTATTCTTGTCGTGTCTTTGGAGGATCTAGTAGTTCTTGTCGACACGAGACTCGTGGCTTTGCGAAGTCATCCCGAAGATACTCGGCGTGGACGCAAATAGGGATGGCAATTTCACCCGAATCCGACGGAGAATCCAACATCCGACCCGAATGGAGGAGGATATGGAGGCACTACCAATACCCGATATCCGACCCGAATACCCGATTAAATAAAAAATACATATATACATTAAAGATTTTTCTTCCCAAAACCTACTAATAATTTGTATTAACGTTAGAAATAGATTATATTTATGTTTAATCTATTTTTAAAATTATAGATATATATTTTTTTAACTTTAATATTAATTATAATGTACTTTTGTTCAGTGATATAATTGGATAGAAAGAAAAAAATTATTAGTATATAAGATATCTGATTCTTTAATGGGTATGGGTATACCCGATGGATATCCGATACCCGATGGGTATGGGTACGGAGGATATAGAATCCGACCCGAACCCGACCCATTGTCATCCCTAGACGCAAATAAAGGCGGAGCTTCTGAGGGACGCTTACGGCTGGATCTCGTCCCTTTCTTCGAGTTACACGAGGTAATACGTAAATTAGTTTACGTTTCTGCAAAAATTTTAAATATATGATCATGTCTACACAAGATAAGATTGCATGCTTAGATGTGTGGTTGAATAATTTGAGGAATTATTTATGCTAAACCTTCCGCTGCATGTAATTAATTTTAAAATTACGAACCGGCATCCATGTCAACATGCACCCGGTCCCAACAGCCGACCGTAAATCAGAGATGGAGATGGAGAGATCGCAAACTCAGGGCTGCCAAAGCAGTGGAGCAAAGCAAGAGTGATACAATAGCTCTATGACGGTCTCTCAGTTTCTCACCATGACTTTATATAGTTTTGTTCAATGAATCTCAGTCGTCTAATTTAGGGCTCGTAACGCGAAGACGAACCGAGCATTGGATGGATGCTGAGGGCGAGGCAGATGTTATTTCGATTTTATACATCAGAAAATCATTTTTGGGGGAACTATGCTAAAGCTATACAGTAACGCAGGTGAGGTACTTCGGGCTTCTTCCAGAGAGGCGGTGTCGCGTGTCTCACAAGCTATGGGCACACCTCATTAATGGCCTGATAATGTGCCTCAATTCTATCACACGCCTCGTTAAGGCATGTTAATTTTAAGATCTCAAGAAATCTTCATCACCACTCTGCCTTTAATGCACATGCGGAACCTCTCTCATATGTGGTATTCATGACAACATTGGGTCGTTTCTACGATCACATCATCCAATCAGTCGGATTCACGACTTGAGGAGAGGTCTTGTGATGAGGTAGGATAGGATGTCGCCACATGACCATATGAAGGCCAAGGTGAGCAAGGAGCTTGATCAGGTTTTGGGATCTTGATCTTGTAATCCTACGAAATGTCGTACTCTAGGCGTGTCTAAGCAAGCTGTGCCCCAGTCATTGTGGATTAGGTGCATTCATACCAAGGGGCTAAGAATTGAACTTGGGTCATCAAGGAAGGAGACTAATAGGGGAGTCGATGAGACTTACACATGTGAGATCGCCGATCGTAAATCAGAGATGGAGATGGAGAGATCGCAAACTCAGGGCTTCCAAAGCAGTGGAGCAAAGCAAGAGCGATACAATTGCTCTATGACGGTCTCTCAGTTTCTCACCATGACTTTATATAGTTTTGTTCAATGAATCTCAGTCGTCTAATTTAGGGCTCGTAACGCGAAGACGAACCGAGCATTGGATGGATGCTGAGGGCGAGGCAGATGTTATTTCGATTTTATACATCAGAAAATCATTTTTGGGGGAACTATGCTAAAGCTATACAGTAACGCAGGTGAGGTACTTCGGGCTTCTTCCAGAGAGGCGGTGTCGCGTGTCTCACAAGCTATGGGCACACCTCATTAATGGCCTGATAATGTGCCTCAATTCTATCACACGCCTCGTTAAGGCATGTTAATTTTAAGATCTCAAGAAATCTTCATCACCACTCTGCCTTTAATGCACATGCGGAACCTCTCTCATATGTGGTATTCATGACAACATTGGGTCGTTTCTACGATCACATCATCCAATCAGTCGGATTCACGACTTGAGGAGAGGTCTTGTGATGAGGTAGGATAGGATGTCGCCACATGACCATATGAAGGCCAAGGTGAGCAAGGAGCTTGATCAGGTTTTGGGATCTTGATCTTGTAATCCTACGAAATGTCGTACTCTAGGCGTGTCTAAGCAAGCTGTGCCCCAGTCATTGTGGATTAGGTGCATTCATACCAAGGGGCTAAGAATTGAACTTGGGTCATCAAGGAAGGAGACTAATAGGGGAGTCGATGAGACTTACACATGTGAGATCGCCGATCGTAAATCAGAGATGGAGATGGAGAGATCGCAAACTCAGGGCTACCAAAGCAGTGGAGCAAAGCAAGAGCGATACAATAGCTCTATGACGGTCTCTCAGTTTCTCACCATGACTTTATATAGTTTTGTTCAATGAATCTCAGTCTCTAATTTAGGGCTCGTAACGCGAAGACGAACCGAGCATTGGATGGATGCTGAGGGCGAGGCAGATGTTATTTCGATTTTATACATCAGAAAATCATTTTTGGGGGAACTATGCTAAAGCTATACAGTAACGCAGGTGAGGTACTTCGGGCTTCTTCCAGAGAGGCGGTGTCGCGTGTCTCACAAGCTATGGGCACACCTCATTAATGGCCTGATAATGTGCCTCAATTCTATCACACGCCTCGTTAAGGCATGTTAATTTTAAGATCTCAGGAAATCTTCATCACCACTCTGCCTTTAATGCACAAGCGGAATCTCTCTCATACGTGGTATTCATGACAACATTGGGTCGTTTCTACGATCACATCATCCAATCAATCGGATTCACGACTTGAGGAGAGGTCTTGTGATGAGGTAGGATAGGATGTCGCCACATGACCATATGAAGGCCAAGGTGAGTCAAAGGCGGAGCTTGCGTGGCGTAAGTACAAAAAGATCGATCTTGTTCGGGTAGCTTATCCTTTAACTCCAAGTCTAATTCTCCAGAGCGGAGAAGTTCCCTTAGAGATTCCTCCTGATCGAGTGGGTAGCTTCTCTCAACCGGGAAGCTTCGTCAGACTGAGTAACCTCTTTCAAGCAAGTAATTCTTGTCCTAGGTGAAATCAAACATATGTTCTAAGTCTCATCCGGTATGTTATGATAAATACTCATGATAAGAGCGGAATATAAGAAGAAGGTTTTAAAATATGAGAGAAATGATAATAAAGTGTGTATTAATGATTGGAATGTACAATAATAATAGTCTTTAATGATTATCATTATAGTGGCTTTAATGATACATTAATTATTAATATCAGGAAAGAGGAACGGTTAGAAGGGGAAGAATAAATGAAGGAGATATGACTGGAAGAGGGCAGGTTAGAGAACATCTAAACTCTCTATCTCTTTTTCTCTTTTGATCATTCTAAACTCATTCCTGAGTTCTAATCTAAGCATCGGAGTGGCAATCGTTAGGATATTCTCGATGTCATTCTAACTTTCTATTTCTAGAGTTTCTTCTATTTTAAGGCATGGTGGTCTGTTCCCTCCCACTATCCTCTCGCTCCACGTGTTCGAGTCAAAGTCAAGGATCAACCTACCATCACCAGTCAACCGTCCACTTGCATTTCTGCTTACGAAACAATTAGCATGTTACTTAGTTTGATGGATATATTCATTGAACATTTGTTTAAAAGTCCACGTTGGTTGATAACCTAACACGTAACTCTCACCTTTTCTCAATTGGGTTTGGGATCAGCTATGGCAGGTTAATTAAACACAAGATCCAGACCATACTGTTTTAAAATGAAAAAAAAAATAAGGCGAACTAAAAAATCAGCAGCAGCGAATGAGTTTAGTAGGATGAGTCGTTGAACATACTTGAGACTGGGTGGGGCGCCAATGTAAAATCATACTCGAACTTGATTAAAATAGACTCGTTGAACTGAATACTGTCGGAAATTGATGATCATAATCTAGATTTCATTGAAGAGTAGCAAACCAAAGTATTTAAGCACTAATGATAAATAGATGCAGATGGACCACCACCATCCCACTAGTCCAGCCTAATAAATAAAAAGGCGTAAAGTTGAACTGGTAAATATGCGCAATCATACTAATCAAAGGTTGAATTAACAAGTCAGTTGGCGCTGGCAGGAATCATACCTGAGCCTGATTTGGACGGGCTGAGGCAGGTGGAAGAAGTTGATTCAAACCCTTAAATTATTCAATTTTTAGCTAAGTTTTCGTTACTTACGTGCAATTCATTACTATTTAAGCGCTTTAGAATTATGCTGTATAAACTACCATAGAGCTACATAAACCCTTTTGACAGCAATTTGATCGTAATTTCAATGGAATGGGCATTCATTTGTCTAATGTAGAAAAATGTTGATCCCATTATATGAGAGAAGAGAATATTTGTCTGTATAATTCAGATGACAGATACTACAAGTAGATCGACACAAGTCATCCATAACAACACGTCAACACTCGAATTATTCATTTAAGATAATTTTTATTGTCTTAAAATATTATTCACCATTTTGAACGTGAGTAAGTCCATTCGCAGTCGGAGTGAGGAACCCCACGGCTTCCGCGGAGCGAATTGTGTCGTCGTAAATGTCCTCGAGCTTACTGTATTTGAACTCAAAACCAGCTTTGATGAGCTTCTCCGATGACAACATCACCTTGGACTTTTCGGGCAAGTCGGAACAGCTACAATTATTATATATTATATATATATTTTTTTAAAAAAATATGACGTAGTAAATAATATTTTTAATTAACTAAATGATTCATTACTCTGTAGTCAGAGGGTGCTGCGGGTAGCGCATACGGAGGAAGCATGCGAGCTCCAGCAGACTGGTGTTGACGGCGCAGCAGATGTACCTGCCGGCGGCGAATTTATCCTCCGCGACGAAGATGTGGGCCCTGCACAAGTCTTCCACGTGGACCAATGAAATCGCGCCAGATTGGCACTGCATCAGTCGGAAGCCGCGAATCATACCTTCGTTTCCTGTATAAAAAAAATAATAATAAAGAATGATAATAATAATTTTAAGTTTTTTAAAATATAAAAATCATAAAAATTGAAATTGAAATTCTTTACCCGATAACAAGGACAAACTCAGCTGTGTACTGTGACCCATGTCTGAACCCATGGCAGGTCCCACGATGATGGCCGGGATCACACGTACTAGGCTCAGTTCGTTTTCTTCCGCATATTTTATGGCCTCTTTTTCCGCCAGCACCTTGGACACGGCATATCCCTAATAATACCAATTTATATATTTTTATTATTAATTAAATAGTAATAGAACTTATTTGAATGTTAAATATTAATTTTTGTTAATAAATTAGCCAATTACCCAAGTTCGTGGTTTCGTAGTGGTGAGAAATGTAAGATCGGACCATGCTTCTTCGTCCATAACTAGATTAACTCCTTCGAGCTGGTTGATGGAGACTGCCGCACCGGATGATGTCAAAATGACTCGCTTCAGCGTTGCCTTGGTCTTGACACATGATCTAAACATGTTCAACATCCCTTTGATGGCTGGTTTTATCAACTCCTCCTGTAATAGGAATAGAAGTCGTTAAATCATTAAAAAACTATTAGTTATAATTTTTTAAGATCTTTTACAATTAGGATTTTAGAGTGGTTCGTAAATTTATAGAAATTGCACTTTGTTCTCAAAGTTTGTAAATAATTTATAGAAATTTTACATTTCACTTTAATGAATTTTACTATGTATATTTGTAGTTGACCTCAGGATTCTCCGACGTTATTTTGACCGGAGCTGCGACGAGAAAGACGTAATCACAGCCGTTGAAAGCCTCGTCGAAGCTGCCTTCCTCCTCGAGATCCGCCTGAAAAATGGTCAACGTCCCCAGACTCTGCATCTGCTTCAGATGGCCGATCTTCTGCTCATTTCCTGCACAATTAATCACTCAATTAGCTAAATCACCGATTATATATAGAACTAATTAAATTAAGGAGTTTAATTAATTAAACCTGGATCTCTGACGGTGGCGTTCACAGCGTAGCCTTTCTCCAGCAGCTGCCTGATGAGAGCGGACGCCAAGTACCCGTTGCCTCCGGTCACACAAGCACTTGGCATTTTGACAATAGTTAAGCGAATCCTTGTTAATCAACTAATAAACTGCATGGACAAATTAAGCAACCACCACACGGACGTATATATACATACTAGCTAACACCACTCTGTGAATATGCAAAGTTAGGTGATCACGTTCCACTTAACCAACTAAAGGGAATCCCCACAGTGTTTAGTTTTCAATCCACCCAACGTTCAAACCCCCCACCAACCTTAGAGAACAAAATCAAGGGAATCCCCACAGTGATTTAGTTTTCAATGTACCCTACGTTCAAACCCCCAACCTTAGAGAACAAAATCAAACTGACCGACCGCGGTCCATATATCGGTTCAACTAGAAAAACAAATGATGAAAAATCAAAATAAAAAATAATTAATGAGGTTGGGTAACATAAAACCTCGGGCGAGTCATCCGATCCCACAAATGTTTCCCACCAGCCGCCAAAATAAATCAGAAAGCGCTCACGGCGGACGGTCCAGAACCCTAACGTCTTAGGGTTTGCGTCTCATTTGGAAGAAAAATTTCTACAAAATATATCATAATTAAGAATTAAATCATGGATGTCTGAGATGATAACTAATTACACTTCCGTTGTACTATAGCCCCCAAGGTGATTGTAAACAGGAACAAGGTTTGATAAATGCATGGTTGTTGGCACGAAGATCCCTTCCTTAATTTGGTTTAATTTCATAACAATTCCAAACCTTTTAGATGAAGTAATTAAGTGAGAAAGGAAGTTATGCAAGTCAGGACGAATCCAGGAATTCAAGGTGGCTTGGACTTTGTATATATGGGGCAGGAGTGAGTTAAGTCCCAAAACAAAATGAACAAGCGAGAGAAAAAAAAGATTTGTTTTGCGATAAGGAAGTAGAGCCATACACTATTCTAGTTCCTTTGGGTTAAGGGATAATACGGGGGACTTTGGATCCCTCAGCCATATAGGATACGTCTTGATTAAATGAGTTGAAGTGTCCTGTTAGTTTGAATGCATGATCTATTTTAGGGAAAGAAATATACAAAAGGAATCTTAGACAATTAAAACTTATAGTGATCTCCTACAAATTCTCGTGGCCAAGGGGTCGCGATCAAGCCTACCGCAAGCAAGCCAACGGAGCTGGAGAGGAGCCAGAGAGAAGAGAGGCTTATCGGAGGGGAGAGGAGTCAGAGAGAAGATGTGCCGGAGAGAAGTCATGCCGAAGAAGCTACAACCGAGATTGAAATAATGCGAGGAGAAAGAAGGGGTTGGACAGGGGAAATTAGGGCAAATTTGCTGGCTGAATTCAAATTCAGTTGTAAATTTAAATATCGAATTCTAATTCAATCGGTATTTCACTGACTAAATTATGATTCCTTTGGTAAATCTTATTAAATTGCGAGAAGAAGAAGGGGATCGAGTTAGGGAAATTAGGTTAAATTCATCAACTAAAATAGAAATCCTTAGGTGGAATATTGACTGAATCCAAATTCAGTTGATATTTTGCCAACGAAAACATAATTCAGTAGGTAGTTTGTCGGCTAAATCTTAATTTAGAGAGAAAAATACCGATCGAATCTTAATTCAATTCATAAATCTAAATTCACTGATTGAATTAGAATTCATTCAATATTTTGTCAATGAATTTTTGATTCAATCGCTAAAGATCTTATTAAATGATGCTTGTGAAATTAAAATCCATTGTTAATTTCGTAACTATTTAAAAATATTCTTGGAGTATTATATGTCTCTAATTTGGTCTTCATCAATTCATAAACATAAAGTAATGTATTCTTGATCAACATTTGAATGTCAAAATAACAATTTAATAATAATATTGTTATAATATGAATGGATGGTACAATCTACCAACCATTCAAGGGCACAACCACATTTTTAGGTCGTCAAAAGAGCCGTCTTTTGCTTTTTTTTTCTAGGATGCCACTTCATCTAAAATATTTTATGCAATTAATATTTTCAAGTCAACTATACTAGGCTCCCATGTGCTCATCTAAAAAAAACGTTAGGTTTTAGTAAAACTAAATAATTAAAATTATAAAAAATACATTTTAAAAAAATAAAACAATGTGGAACAAAGTAAATATAATTATCCTGTATTTTTTTTTGAAACTGCTACTGAGTTGTGAATTAACAATATAATTTTGTTTGAGAAACTTATATGATATTAAATATATTTAAACTTTGAATTTATAACTCGTAAAATCAACTCATACTTTCAGGTAACTAAAGGATTTAAAAATATTTATATACTAATTTTAATTAAAATTGCTATGATCTGATCCGAGATCAAAGGATATGGAATGAATCAGCACAATAACAACGATACAGTACTTTCGGCCAATTGAATATTGGTTAGGTCGGCTTTACTCGGTAGATCAATGTTAGGATCTGTGCAAATTAGAGGAGGGGTAAATAGCTTCGAATCTCCGCCCCAAACAAAAGTGTTCCATGTTCCAGTAGAGCTATAAGAATCGTTTTCCAAACACAATAGAGCTATAAGAAAGAATGGGTGCGGTGCTTTTCTGAACTATAGATCTGGATAGAGTCGCATAAAGGAGGACACATCTTAGACTGGTGCTGAGAGAGGGCTCGACTGAAAGTGAAGGAGTTCACAGAGTAGAGCAGAATAGAGTTGAGATGCAGTAACTTTAGAGTCTTTTCTTTATGTTATATGTCCCAAGTGGAAGACTCAATAGGAGCAATAGCAGTAATATGCCCTAAGTGCACCTATCGTTTATAAATTCTATTTCAGAATAGTGGCTCGGGGAAGAGCTTCTCGTGCAAACTTATTCTTACAAAAATACAACAAGAAAAACAAACATGATTACAAATAAAATAAAAAATGATTTTATAATTAAGAATCTTACTTTGTTTACTCTTTTCTTGCTTTGGATTACCTATTGATAGTAGAAAATACAGTTGCACTTTCTCTCCAAATCCTCAAGAACCGGTGGCTTAAAATCTCCATAAAACCCCTTTTTAGGATTATTTTTGGATTGAAAAACGTCTCTCAATCGTTGACCTTATCCCAATCAATTGTCACATCGGATTTAACCGTTCAAACCGACATAACGACTCTTTTTTGCCTGACCAATCAATTACTAGCTCTCAATTGATTGCTCCAATTAATTCCAAAATCTTCTGTTCTCTCGAGAAAGCACTGCCAATCGATTCAACCAATTTATTGACAAAGTTGATCGATTAGACCAATCAATTCAACATATTCTGTTTCTCATGAAACTTCTGTCAATCGATTGCCTTAAGTCTAATTAATTGCTTCAATCGATTACAGGCCCTACCGTGCTCCTGAAATAGGCTCTCAATCGATTGCTTTCGGCCAATCAATTACATCAATCGATTGCCCAACCTAACCTAAACTCTAAATCCGAGTTTAAGGTTCAACAACCGATTACTACCTCTCGCCAATAGATTAGTAACCCTAAATTTAACCTTTTCAAGGGCGTCTTGTCTAGTATCCAGTTGACTTCAACTTATTTGGATTTTCTTTGCCCAATATCTAGTCATTTGTGACTTATTTAGATTTCTCGTTATTTAGCACCCGATCAACCTTGACCTACTTGGGTTTCTTCACCAAGTGTCTAGTTAATTAACCTTTGACCCATTTGGACTTTCCTCTTGCTAACCTTCCCTTTGGACTTCAGATCACCAAGTATCTGGTCAACTTTTGATTCATTTGGATTTTCTCTTGCCAACTTTCCAGTTAGATTTCTTATCACTAAATGGTTGGTCAACCTTTGATCTATTTGAGCTTTCCTCTTGCCAACATTCCTATTGAACTTACGATTAGTAAGTGCCCGATCAACTTTTGACCCACTTAGATTTTTCTCTTGCCAACTTCCCATTGGATTTCTGACATTGTTAAGTATGGGGTCAACCTTGACCTTCTTGACTTCTTTCTCATATATTGATCAAATATCAAAATTCAACCTCAAGTCAACCAAGCTTAGTCAACTTGATCAACCTTGACTTGAGGTAAATTGCATCAACAATCAAAAGGTCGGCTTTGCTGGTATATGATCTAGAGGTTAGCTCTGCTCTGCAGATCTAGAGGTTTGCTTTCTTTAGGTCGGACTTCAATAAGGTCGGTTGTTATCAAGATTAATTTTAAGGTGGTCAACCTTTTCCGAAGGTTGGCTTCCAACTATCAAGAACCAAAAGAATCTTCGAAAAGAGGTTTGAAATGTTGGTGCAATTGACCCTTGGTCAAGGTTGATCGGGTTGACCAAACTTGAGTCGACTCGAGTTAGGGTTTCAATGTTTAATCAATATGTTAATTGGTCGAGCAAGACATTAAGTAGGTTAAGATTGACTGGATACTTGAAAGTCGATCAAAATATTAAGTTGGTTGAGCAAAAGTCAAGTAGGTTAAAGTTGGCCAACAAATATTAGGCCAGAGGAAAGTCCAAGTAGATCATGATTTACCAGACACTTAGCGGTCAAAAGTCCAACAAGGAGTTGACATGAGGTGTGAAGTTTTGGCAGGTCAAGATTGACCGAATACTATATAATAAAGAAGTCCCGACAGGTTAAGATTGATCGGATGTTAGATAATGATGTTAGTTGGTTGAAGAAAAGTCAGGTAGGTCAAGGTTGACCAGATACATGATGGTGGGAAAGTTTAAGTGGGTGATGGTTGACTAGACACACTGTGATAAAAAATCCAACAGAGAATTAGCATGAGGCATGAAATCCTGACAAGACAAGGTTGAATAAGGAAATCTTAACAAGTCAAGGTTGATTGAATGTCAGACAATGATAAAGTTCTCATAGGTCAAGGTTGACTGAATGTTAGGTAACAAGAAGTCTCGGTAAGTTAAGATTGATCGATACTAAGTAAAGAAAGTTTTAATAGGTTGAGGTCAACTGGATACTTGACAAAGAGAATTCTACTTAGGTAAAGTTGAAAGAGTGAACTCAAAAATCCCAAACCTCAAATTTAGGATTTGTTACAGTACTGCTATAGTACAATGGACAATAATTTGCTATAATTCAGTCATTTGATAGATTTTATGAGTCGACGGATCAATTTAAAAATTGACCAAAAATAAGTTGATTCGACTGTTCGATTGGACCGATGACATCAATTGACTAATAATTGATATCAGTCAGTTGTTGTCAATAGAAATCAAACAAAAGCAAGTCAATCTGACTCGACTGATAACATCAATCGATTGATAGTTGATATATCCGTCAAAATACAGCTAAGTTCAGGGGCTGAAAAGCAAGTTAACTCAAAATTAGGGGCTTGTATGCCAATAGCACAACTTCAGTGGGGTTTTTTGCAAAATACCAACCCTTTACTTAACCTCCTTTCTTTCTCCCTTCTCGGCAGATCGTGGAAATCCCTATTTCCTTTTCTTTTCTCCTTCTCCTCCGATCGAGTTTTCCGCTCCTTCAACCGACGCCGGCGAGCTTCGTCCACAATTTCTCCTACTTACCTCGATCTGAGCCGACGACCACCACCTCGCCTTTTCTCTTGTTGACGCAGTGCGTCCTTCCGAGCGCCGATGATCTAGGGCACACCATCCTCTCCACTTTGGGGATGGATCTTGGCCCTCACGGAGTCGAGTAGTCTTCTTGCGGGATCGTCGACCTTTACTGCTCTCTCCGATCTGGGCAAGGGTGGGACAGCGGCGCAAAGTTAGGTAAGATATTCGTGTATTTTGCTTCCTCTAGATTATATGATGATGGATGGTTAGGGTTTAGAGTATGGTTTAGTGTTCGTAATTCAGATCATAGTTTTGCTGTGTTCTGTGATCTCTATTGGTTTCCGTTTCTGCCTTGGGATGGTTTCGGATGTTTGTCTCTGTTGGTTTTTCGATCTGTGAAGGGATCTGTTGCTTAGTTTGAGTATTTGTTTCGGGATGGGTTGCGATCTTCTCATCGGATTTAGGTTCTGATGGAGTTAATGTTTATGTTTGTTGTAGCTGATCTAATTAGGTATGTTGGATTTTGGTAATGACTTCCTCTGTTAATGTTACATTTGAGCAACAAGCAAAAAATTTCCCAGGTGGCAAAATGATAATTTATTCGCTTAGACAAATTTTGCCCTAACCAGTCCTGCATTTGACATGTGCAAGTCGTGCCCGCACACGAGTCAACTTGGTTTAGTGCAAATCCGAGCCCTAAATTTGCACCCCCTGTGCGCTCACGCATAAGGGAGAGCTTCTCCCCATGTATTTATTCACAACTAACATGTTTGTGAATCAATTTAAACTAACCAATATACCTTGAAACTCCCAATGTGGGACTAAAATCCCATTCACGATGGAGTATCTTTCCTCTCCACCTTCCTTTTCCATTCACTTGTATCCAACATGAACTTCCTTTTTCAAATACCTTCCGGAGGCGGAGAAGCCTCTTACAACTTTGTTCTTACAAGAACACAATAAGAAAATAAATATAAATGCACATGAAATCGAAAATGACTTTACAATAAAGAATTTGCTTTGAATGCTTTCTTGTTATTTGAAAATGCCTCTTGTTGTAACAGATGCATTAATTGATGATTATTGCAGAATCTGTAACCTCCAGACGTTTTGATCTGGATGGGTTAATGAGCAGTAAATCCAGACGTTTTGATCTGGATGGTTAATGAGCAGAAAATGATGCTAATTTGGTCATTAATTACTGCATGGGTCTAAGCCCTATATAAAGAGGTTGTGACCGAGAACAAAGAAAAATATAGAGGAAAAATTATCTTCCACATTCGTTCTCCAAATCTTCCGTGTGTTCCCGCTCGGTACGTTATCCGTTGTATCAATCAGGTGCTCTCTCAGTTCGCCACGAGCAACCAATGTTTGGTTGTGTCAGTGGTTCCGCTGTTGTATCCTGGGAAATAGACGTTCATCTTAACCTCGAAGCAGGTCGGAGGAGGACAAATCTGTTTTAAAGAAACTACATTACGCAGGCCTCAACAACTCTTCATCTCTAGCTTGAGAGATTCAGCTCGGCAGTCTGCACAAAGGCTCTGCAGCTCGGGAGTTTCTAGCTCAAGAGATCTAGCTCGGGAACTGCATCTTGGGAGTCTGCACAAAAGCATCTGCAGCTCGGGAGATCCAACTCGGCAATCTCTAGCTCAGGAGATCCAGCTCGGGAGTCTGCACAAGGACTTTGCAATCTGACTCTAAAACTCGGGAGTCTTCAGCTTGGGAGATCCAGCTCGGGAGATCCAACTCGAGAGATCCAGTTTGGGAGCCTGCACAAGGACTCTGCAATCTGACTCTACAACTCGGGAGTCTCCAGCTTGGGTATACTTAGACTCTGAAGTCATCACTCTGCATATAAAGTAGCTTAGGTATTTCAGACCACTAAATAGATAAGTTAAAATTATTTTTGTAATTTCAATTTAATATATTATCTTCGACAGTATCTCCAACCGTTCATAGTGGAAGGAGATCACTAGGAGTAGGTCTTAGATTAGTCGCCTAAGAAGAGGATATTAAATAAATCCCGAAATTATATATGTGACATTAAGTTTGAGTTAAGATTTCCATTTTACATTCAAACAATGAGCACAATATCAATGACGAAACAATCAGAGTTATTCACTCCCCTCTAGCTCGTATGAGTTCTAAAATGGAAAGACTTAAGGAAGAGGTTGGAAGAGGGCCTAAGGCAAGCCTTAGCAAAGCCTCTTTGATGCTGAGTTATTCCTTAGAGAAAAGACGGAGAAAAATAAATAGTAAAGTATAAAATAATTGAATTGTTTACTGCAATCGGTTACCTTTCCGTAGGAAGTGAATGGATGACCTTGTTTCTCCAAAATACATAACTCAAACAAAATACATAACTCTTCCTTCTTGATTGAGAAGATACAAACCTTTCCTCTCTACCGAGAGACACACCTCTTGTTTTAATAACTGCTATACCGAATCAAAATTCCAAATTTTGACGGACCAAACTCGAATGTGGCTCAATTTGACTTGAGGTCTTCTAGTGGGAGCTGACTTGACCCGAGCACGGTTTAATCAAACCTGAGCTCATCTTGACTATATTTGAGCTCAATTTAACCAAACCCGAGCTCGTCTCGACTTGACTTCCAATTCAACTTGACTTTTGACTTGACCATGTTATATGGTGCTATCTCTACCACATTAGGTGGCAAAAGACGAGGAGGTAAATTATGAAGGTATTAGTTTGAATATTGTGGCTAGAACGTGAAAATGATGGACATACTTACGATCATTACCACATTGGCTACTATATATAACCATATGATAATTTTGATCAAAATATCAGATTAATTTCTATTTAAATTAAAAAAATATTTTACGACTTATAAATTAAAATATATATATAAAAACTTATTTAAAATTTAAAAAAAACTGTAAATTAATTTAATTTGATCTAACAATATAAGAAAAGATTATATAAAAAATCACAATGTTGCCTTGGTATTTTATTTTTGTAACTATCCCTATTAAATATGTTATAGTTAGCTTATGTAGAAAAATATATATATTAGTTTTAAGATTTTTAAATATAGTAATACCTAAATGTTTTTAAAACCGTCTTTGTATTTGCTAAAATTATTATACGACTAAAACTTATATACATAGGATTAAAAGTAACAAGTTTAATCAGAATTGTTATAGCATAAAATTGCTATAAATTCATACAGTAATTTTTGTCAAAATCTAATTAACTAGTATGGGTAAAATTCAATGATTATATTTATATATTTAAATTTATAATAATTTTAAATATTATTGTTGATTATTGTAAAATTATTTGTTTAATAAAATGTCATCCTACTTAAAAATGTGTTTATGATTTAATATCTTCTTTAAAATGACTTTCTTAAATAATTTGAAAATAAGTAGGAGGGGGATATTTTGTTAATTAAGGTGGCAAAAATATGATTCGTTCATTCTCAGTATCCCCGTCAATAGGTCTCAGAATCAACATAGAGAGATAAATCATGGAGACTATTAGTCCGGATACTATGACTAATACATGGAGAGGGGTATACTGACTTTACTATATTTTGATTCTTAAATCTCACGATAATAATATCTATATATGAATCATCTATCCATCCATCACGTGAGGACGGAATATTTTGTTAATAAAACAAACATATTAGGGGAAATTTGAATTTGATAAACATTTGAGGTTAGGTTTGAAAATTGGTTACATCACGTGCGTATTTTAACAATTATTTTAAATGATAAACTCCTGTGTCTTTTCTTAAAATTCTTCCATTTAACCAATTTGGAACCCTAAACCAACCAGCGGCCGCACGGCCCGCACAACATCTCCTCCTTACCGTTCCTCTCGGCTCTCGCTATCTCTGTATCGTTATAGTTGCAGCCTCACCGCCGGTCGACCAACTCGCTCTTCCTTCCATCCGCCTCTCCTGCAGGCCATCGCTCCCCCTTCTGCCTTGTGTGATCTCGTTCCTCTAACCTCGCAGGTCAGTCTCTTTCCCGCAACACCAAGTTTCCACTGTCCAGCTGCTACAGCATTGTCCTTCTCTCCAACGACGTTGCTCATCTTCAACATTGTCTCAGCACGATTAGGTAATAAAATACTTTTGTTTAAAAACATAAATTTAATTAAGTAATCTCTTCGTTATTTAGCATGAAGTTTGAGATTGATTATTTTCTTGAAAACATAACATTTTAGGTTGATATTGCTAAAATTTGTGTACCTTGTTCATTATCTGGTTTTAGTACATGTTGACGTGATAAATTTACCGATGTCATAAATATGAGAAAGCTGTGTGTTGTTAAATATATTAAGCATTCTCCTTAAATGAATTTTCTGGGAGAACCTATTTATTTGTAAGATTGTTGTTTTCGTGCAATAGTTAAAGCAGGATGACCTTTCTTTATATTGTATGACCGATTAGTGATGTATAAAATACCATGATCAAGTTTTGCTGCTTGCTTTCATTGGGTTTTGAGATTTAGAATGAAATATGAAGATAGTAAGGTATCTGAATTTAAAATTGGAAAACCAGTATAAATTATCATTTTTAAATTTTAGCACAGAACATTAGACCCATTGAAGCTTCCTGTGCCTATATAAATCTTCATTCAGTGTATATTGGTAAATGTTAGGGGGCGTTTGGTTTGCTCCGTTTTCTATTTTCATTTTTCAGAAAATCATATTTTCTCATTTTTTTGGAAAATGATTTTCTTTCATTCTCTAGTTTTCCAGAAAACGCTATATCTTTTTCTGAAAAACAAGGCTGGAAAATGCAAACCAAACATGTTTTCCAAAAAATCGCATTTTCTATAAAAAATGAAAATGGAAAACAAACCTACCAAACGCCCCCTTAGTCATTCTGTACTCTTTTCATATGTTAGTTTGTCATATTTCAGAAAAGGTCAAACTTTTTCCCTCTTTTTTAATGTCCCAAGAAAATCATTTTGGACTATAGTTGCAAATTTCCTTTTTTTATTAATTTTTGTTATTTTCTAATACATATTTCAATGGTTAAACGTGTTACCAAATTTGCTGGTTTAGTAATCCACAACCTCAATTTTGATATATGGTTCTATAAAATTAAATGTTAAAATTTGGATTGTTGAGGTTAGTTTACCTTTGCATGCATCCTGATATTATTCTTGGGTCAAGTATATAGTTATGACCATTTGGATTTATGAAGGTTTCACCCACCTCAATCTAAAAATCATCAGACATTTCCAAAACTGCTGGTTTTGTTCTTGAGTCATAACTTCTTTTGACCAATTAGAACAGTTTGGATTAGGATCTTGTCAAGGTTGTAAAAATTGTCAGGCGGTAGTCGGGCGGAGGACTACCGCCTAGCGCCTAGTCGGCGCTAGGCGGCGCCAAGGTGGGGTGCCGCCTAGGCCGACTTTTGCAACAGTGGATTTTGTTGGTTTGAGCTAAGAAAACCATTGGCAGGACTTGACTCTTGAAATTCAACTGCAACCTGAAAGTACTCAAGTCTCTTGATCAGCTTGTTTCTAGCTGATGATTTAAGTTCCTTTAGTGAGTGCAACTTACTTAGAGAATTCAAACAAGAAGAAATCATTTGATAGTCCGTTAGTCTAGGATCTACAGACAACTTAATAGGATTGTAACATTCATCTTTAGATAATCTGGAGGGATGGGACTTCGTAGAAGTAGATATACTCTCGATTCTAAGTTTCTTCCTTTGCTACCTTGTTCGCTGAAGCTAGTGGAGTTGTTTTTTTTATTGTACATGCCAGCTGTTGATTCTCATGTAGACCCATAGAAATGTAATTGTTCCCACACAAGAGAAAAACTTTGATTGAGCCCACAACAAGAACGATAGCTGCTTCATTATTTTATGAGCATAAGTTGTAGTTCCGAGATGGAGATCATGCTTCCGGATAATATTGAGACATCAAAGCAGTCAAAGAGGAAGGAATTGTTACATGGAAAGGAGTGGCTTCACCTCCTCCCTATTGCAGTGCAGCAGATGTGAACAGAACTGGTGTCTCTTTCTGTACCACAGGAGCATATCGGGAATAACACTTTAATTTCTATTAATTTGGAGAATTTAAGATTTTCAAGCTTAGATCAAACTTTGTTCAGTTATATATAAATTAAAGTTAGTTCAATTATATATTAATATCCTTTGGTGCGTGAGGATTTTTTGAATCTCAATCGTTGCCTAATTACTTTTAGTTCCACTTATGTGCATTTTCTTGTAGTATCTGGCCATCCATCTAGTCAAACCAAGTTAGCCATTTTTTGCAAATATCTTGACACTCCAGAATATTTAAGCTGCTGTGTAATTAAATCTTCTCATATGATGCCGGCTTGTAATCTTTCTTTAAGTGAAATTCCGAACTTGATTGTTCCCACTTTTTGAATTGAATTAGGCATACCAAAACCTGATGTCTGGATGTGATGTTTGCTGAGACGTCTGTTTGTCTTTGTTGCATGATTGTATGTTTGATTATTAATGCGTGCCACAATAACTCTTTTCTAACTAAAATTGATGTGACGAGTTTTTTGGCTTTATTGCGGTTGCATCCCTGGTGTTGCAATACTGGTAAATAGTTTGATGATCTTCGGTATAGAGATTTCATTGACAAACTTAGCTACCATTGCATGCTTGACTGCATATGTGAATCATAGAAACTAGCTTCATAGTGCTAAATCTTGTTTTGCATCAAAAGAAGTGTCTATATCTTGGTTCTCGCCATATTTAATAAACTAATGGAAGGGGCATGTCATCGTGAGATATAATATTGCAATTGTCTACCTTTGTTTGCATTTTTTTTCCTGTAACTTTATCCCTTGGTTTCACGAGCCATTTTGTTTTGCTGATTCTTGTCTGGTTTTTGATGATACAGGTCCTCCTTGCAGGTAGGATACATTGTCGCAATAAATGCCACCTCTTCGCCCTCTACCTCGAATCCTCCTCAACAATGTTTCTTGCATGCGTAATGCGCAGATAATCCTTCGAAATATCAACGTTTCTGTGCACGATGGCACTGCCCTTGTGTTGACCGGTGCAAATGGTTCCGGAAAGACAACCTTCCTTCGGATGCTTGCTGGATTCTCTCGTCCCTCTGGCGGGGAGATCCTTTGGAATGGACACGACATCACGTCTGCTGGAGTCTTCCAGCAGTACAAGCTGCAACTCAATTGGTTATCACTGAAAGATGCCATCAACGACAAGCTTTCTGTGTTGGATAATGTACAATGGTTTGAAGTTCTCGAGGGGAAGTGTGGGAAATCATTGCCAGCCCTCGAGTTGATGGGAATAGGTAGGCTAGCAAATGACAAGGCAAGGATGCTTTCGATGGGTCAGAGGAAGCGATTGCAGTTAGCGAGGTTACTGGCACTTGACAGACCCATTTGGCTGCTGGATGAGCCATCAGTTGCTTTGGATGATGAAGGTGTCCGTTTGTTAGAGTATATAATAGCCGAACACAGGAAGAAAGGTGGGATTGTGTTTGTGGCAACCCACCTACCTATTCAGATTGAAGATGCAATGTCGCTTCGTCTTCCACCAAGATTCCCGAGGAGGATGACTTTCTTCGATATGGTCCGATGAATGCAAAACATATGTATGTTTATTTAGACTGAATAAACAATGGAAGGCATAAATACGTGTGTTATTATCGAATCATCTCATAACCAGATTCACTGTCTTCATCAGCCATGTTACTGATCAAACAGGAAAATTCTCATGAAACAGGAGAATTGAGGTTTTCTTAGACCAGATCAATAAGAATTGTTACATGTATGATGAGAATTTGTTGAGACTTTCCAAATCTAAAAAGATGCAATGCCTTTATTAAATACTTATCAAATAAGAGTTGTTTTTTGGTAAATTTGTGAAAATTCCCAATCCTCATTTGATTTTTGCATGTATTCCATTTGAGATTTTCTTTGTATTCACTCTCTGATGGATTGAGTATAAAAGAGTGAAAATTGAGTATACATCAGTGAAAATTGAGTATAAAAGAGTGAAACTTGAATATAAAAGAGTGAAAATTGAGTACACAGTTTCTTGATGTGGTAGATGCAATCTTATATACTCAAATTTCTAACTTTTATACTCAACTTTCTTCAAATAATATTCACAAAACTGTCTTATCAATCCCATCAAGACTGCATGCAAAGAAAATTTTAGGATTGGAGTTTAAGAAAATTTTCCCTTGTTTTTTCCCTTTGTTTTTTTTAACAAAATATTACAACTCTACTCGTATTTTTTTCATAAATTAAACTTAATCAATTTATTGCCTTCTAACATTAGTGACACAATTGTATCAATAATGGTATGTTCTAAGGGCTACAAAAACAAATAAATCTTTAATCTCCTTACTAATGTCTCTAAAGATTTAATCATTTCTTTAAAATGGCGTTGTTTGCCTCCCGGGCGGGGTGCATGACAATTCTAATATAATGTCAAGAATTGATTTTCAAGAATTAATGATATGATATTTTCTTATTATGCATCTCCCACTTTTATATATATATATATATATATATATATATATATATATATATATATATATTCGTGGAGCATGAGTGAATCTGTCTTTTAAAAATGTCATCGTTCTTTATATTAATTTTTAAATACATCTGTCATTTTTTTATAACTTATAAGGTGTTTAAAAAGGGGATATTTTGTTACTAAAGAAGACATATTAAGGTAAATTTGAAAAATGATTAACAGACACATTTGAGGCCTTTTTGAATTTTTTTTACATCATGTGGGTATATTGACCATTCTTTAAAAAATGACGTCCTTTTTTATAAAATTTGAAACTCATGCCTCTTTCTTGAAATATGTATTGTTCATTGGGCGTGCATTAACGTCGATGTGGCATCAACGTTTAAACATTGACATGATGAACGCGTTTAGTTCTTTAAACACATCCATCGTATTATTTTATAAAAAAATGTGATAATACATATGATCCTAATTGATTAGCATGTGACCCCAATCCATTGGAGTCATGCCTAATCGATTGGGCGTGTGGGCAATATAAGAAATTGTTTTACCCAATCAATTGGGCATCTACTTGGGTAGATGCCCAATCGATTGGGCAAAGGGCAATGCAGAGGGCATCTCTGCATTGCAATTTCATGCGTTACCCAATCGAGTGGGGCATGAATGTCCCCAATCGATTGGGTCTTGTTTAATTGATGTCGCGACGTCTCGAATCGATTCGGAGATCGATTCGAGGCGTAATATCAGTTAGGTAATAGCTAGTAAATTTACACAATGATCACATAATAACTATTTTAATAATAAATAAATAAATTTTCATCTATAAATACTCATCACCTTATACAACTCATTTCAATCTTTAACTCATTTCAATCTATAAACTAAAATTATATTTATTTAATATAAAATAAAAATAAAGATAAATGAGTGGATGACGAGACCCAAAAATAATATGTGAGAGAATGAATATGTTAATATAATATGTATGTGACATGTGAACCCCATAAATAATGAGTGTTAATGTTAAAATAAATATGAGAGAAATATAATTAGTATGTGGCATGTGGGCTCTATGTTTCACAACAAAAAAAAATAGGCTTTAGCGACGGACGAATTCCGTCGCTAATTTGTTGCTAAATGCAAATAACGACAGATTAGCGATGGAAAGAACGTCGTCGACTGCAATATCATCATAGCTGAGGATGGTGACAGAATAATTTGTATCATCGCTAATATCGATGAAAAGTAAATGACCTGTCACAAATATATAGCGAAGGAAAATAAAATAATCCGTTACTATTTGCAATGGATACAAAACTATTCCATCGCTAAATAACGAAAATCAAACATCATTTACAACATTATAGCGACGGAATCAAAATGTTCTGTCACTATATTATCGAAACTAACGACGGATAATTAGTTTATCCATCGCTGATAGCGACGGATAATTAACCTATCCGTCACTAATACACAAGCAGTGTACCTTTGTTTGTAGAGATAGCGACGGAAAGTCAATGATTCGTCACTGATAGCGACAGATATTTATCATATCCATCGCTAATAGCGACATAATAGTCAATAATAGCGACGGATATTTACCATATCCATCGCTAATGACGATACTTTTCTAGCACAATTTTCCCAGTTTTCTCAATTCCCATGTTTACATTTAATACAACATATAATCAATCGCAAACAAAGCAAAAAAAAACATCCAAATCCATATCCAAAACAATACTACATACAATCCAACACATACAAAGCAACAAAACCTTCAACTGTATAAAATTTAAACAAAATAAGAGTGTTTATCCAACTCTATATCCAAAATAAACAAACACATACAAAGTTTTTTTTGGGATCAAAACCTAACATAACCAAGAACACAGTAGTCAATACATACATGAACAAAAAGTCTAGTAGAAGACAGTTATATCATAACTGAATCAACAAAACATCATTCATACATAAAAGAAGATAATTATATAAATAAAATTGAAATATAACTAGAATGTAACTAGAAATACAACTAGTTATCGTAATTAATATACAAAATCAAAAAAATATTTAATGATATATAAAATATACAAATCTACTATTACAACTAGTAGTACAAGAATACTTTCTTTTACAATAGATGAGTAAAGAAATTTCAGAAAAGTTATACATATTAGCTTTGGCATATTTCCAGAAAAAGTTTCAAATGTTTTACCTCAAAATTGTTTTAACATTCCATAATAAGAATAAAACAAAAGAATAATCTGAGAGAATGATCTATAACAAACTATCCATCAAATTTCTTGATGGATTGTAGCATCATAAGCTCATGTTTTACATTAAATTCTTACTCATTAATTGCATAGAGTAGATTGTGATGAATCATCAATCTCCCCTTTCCTTTTACACTAGTAACTATATAATAAATTTGGAAGATTTCTCTTTCTTCCTATTAGAGATTGTAGGAAATCTAAAAATAATTTTTTTCTAATCAACCCTCAAAGTTCAAACTACTCTAATATCTATTTCCACATTGAAATTTCTATAAAATATTAAAGCAGCCGAAGTTTAACTAAAAACTAAAAAATTCTATAAATCTAAAAAGTATTTAATGATATTTAAAATATGCAAATATACCTACCTTTTAACCAAACAAATGTCTAAATTCGACTCTCAAAATGTAAAATTTGTAAACGAAAATGAAAAAAATATGATACATTTAGTGAGCATATATTAACAAACTAGATAATATAATAATTTGATTTACTAAATGTAGAGAAAAAAATATAACATACCACAAAATGTCTCTACTCATCAGGGGTATCCTCAAGATCCTGCATGTTCTGAGACTCCAAAATATGAGGGGTGGGCATCTGTGACATTGACATTAGTGTTGCTGCAAAAGTTTACATGTGACGCACTAACACCTTAGTGAGTGCCTGGCGGGCCCGCAGTTCCATCAGCTCGGCATCCCTCGTTGCGTCCCTCTTAGCCCACGTGGTCTCCATTGTCACGAGTCAAGTTCGTAGAGAATTATTCTCCTCCCACAATTTACGTACCTCACTAGAGGAGGTGAAGGAGGAACTTGGACGTCCCCTAACCTCTGGACCTCTCATTTGATCATATATAACTTTTGCCTGAGAGCATAAGCCGTATAGGGCGGTCTTCCTCCTTCCACCGATGACATTATAGTAAATGTCATTCATGTGGTTGGTGGAAAGAGGTTGTGAACCCTCCCCCTCTGCAGTAGGCTGAGACACCTATGAAACTCTAGCGGTCATTGCTTCCTATGAAAAAAAAATTAAATTAATCTTTATAGAATGTCAAAACAAATATATTAAAGTTAATATACTTACATTGATTGCTAAGGAGCGTCGATCGACAAATGACTTATCTTTCTTCTTATGGGTTTTGTTGAATACCTCCCAATTAGTGGACTAGTGGGAGGTCTATATAACTTAGTAGCCTGTATAAAGAAATAATAGTATTTAAAAATATCCAAAAAATAAAATGAATGTTTATTATTACTTAAATTAAAAACATACCAAGTTAGTGGCATGCTGGACATTAATAGAACGAGATCCAACAGTATATTTCGTGGATCCGGTGCTAGGGCCAACAAGCTCCGAGTTGCGATTGTCTCGAGCAATCGCAGCATTATCTTTCCAATGCTGGGCATCCTAGATGGCTCTCCTGAGACCCAAACTGTCTTAGGGACCTCAGAAGACTAATTTCCTTCTTTCTCCACTTGTATAGCATGTTCCTGTATAGTTTGGAGCAATAGCCATGTTAGGTTTTCTTAAGTTCCTCGTCTTGGTCCTCCACTTAAATATATCTCTTCTAATATATATATATATATATATATATAGAGAGAGAGAGAGAGAGAGAGAGAGAGAGAGAGTACCAGGTTAGTTTTTACATTAAATAGAATTTATATTCAAATTACTTACCAAAATTCACCATAGTAAAAATTCTTCATATCCTGCTCTATATGGCCCCATGTAGTAGCAGTCAAGGACAATCGTTCTTTGAATTTCTTTGTTATGTAAGATGAGATCTGGTGATCGTATGGGAGAAAACTATAGCAAAAATATCATATATTAGCAAAAGAAGTATTGAAATACATAAAAAAAATACATATTTACTTACTAGTCACCAACTACTCTCAAAGTAATTTGGTCACCACGTGGTCTCTGTCCTAACTGCATGACTATATAAATTCAAAATCATAATATTAGATATACACATTTGTAATATTTAATCCAAATTCATAATTATAACAACCAAATGAAATACAAACAACTAGTAATATACAATATTTAATCACCTGATCTTATTCAGAAGAAACTAAATTAATATGTAAGTTTTCATCGCTTGACTCCATTGATACATCAACCTCCTCACTGCTAGATATCTCTCCATCATCTATTTCCTCATAAGTGACATTATCATCTATAAATAATTGTGATGCAAATTATATTTCTGAATCAACTGAATTTATTATGACTTCTTCATTTTGATAAGTATCCGGGTATTAGACAGTTATCGTATTGGCATTTCAATGCTTGACCTAGGCTTAATTTGACATACAGCTAGTCATTCACTTGGTCATCTTCTCTTAGTTGGGTACTCAAGATAAAATACATGACTAGCTTATACCGCAAAGATGAAAGGTTCAAACTTGTTAAATCATTTGGTTGAACTAACCTCAACTAAATTGTATAAATGATGTATTATAGTACCTGTCCTTAGAGTTGGATCATACCAAGAACATCTGAATAATATACATCTTTTGAAAGGTAACGTTGGGTATTCAATCTCGACAATTTCCTCAAGTCTACCTTAATAGTCAAATTGAGTATCATTGTTGTTTATTGATCCTTTGACACAAACACCAGAATTATACGTTAGCCTTTGTGAATCACATTGGCCTACGTGAAATCTGTATCCATTCATGTAATAACCAGAGAAGACGATCACAGTATGCAGAGGTCCAAATATGAAATTTTTTATTCATTCATCTTCCACATTTGAAATTCTATGATCATTCACCTATAATAGTGGTTGTTGATAAAATTAGATGAATATCTAATAAAGAATTAGAATAATAAAAATTTATATTAACTCACTTATATTTGAAATCAAAATGTAAATTCATCCTCCAACATATGATCTACCTTATTTAAACTTATTGATGGATTTTGGGTGTACAATTGTTGTTCGTAAAACCTGACATATAAAACAATTTAAGATCATATTAGATTTTTATTCAAATTATCGGATAATTATTTAATCCAAATAAATATATAAACTTGAACTATTACCTTAGGTATGGTTTGACCTCTTCACAGTTTAGAAGTATATATATCTTGACAGCATGATATTCTTGGTTATTTAACTGTCTAGATATAGTTGTACCCATTATTTTACTGGGATACTTGAAAATAGAAAGCATGTCTGGATCAAATGTTTGACTGTCATCTTGATTTCGTGAACACTTTCGATATCTGATTTTCACATTATTAGCAAAGTAATAAGAGCAAAACGAAGTTGCTTCTTCAACCAGATATGTATTACGTATTGATCCCTCAACCCTTGTCTTATTATGCACATTATTCTTTTATTTCTTAAGAAACCTTTCAAAAGGGTACATTCATCTATATTGTACAGAACCACTTATTTGTGCCTCACTAGGTAAATGAATAAGTAGATGTTTCGTTGAATCAAAAAAACTTGGTGAGAATATTCGCTCAACCTTACATATTATCAATGGAATATCTATCTGAAGGCGAAACATATCTGATACCGTAATAACCCTAGAAGTCAAATTTCTGAAATAAAGATTTAATTTTGTAAGTGCTTACCAAACATTATTAGGAAGTAATTCTTGGAAAGCTATTGGAATTAATCTTTGCATGAACACATGATAATCATGACTCTTCATTCCAACCATTTGTAATCTGTTTGTACGCAATGAGATATATTTGAGGCATATCCATCTAAAAATTTGGTTGCTTTCAACCAAGAATACATTGCTTGCTTATTTTCTTTGTCCAATGTATAACATGCCTTGGGAAGTTTACCAATTGTTTCATCTGATGCAACTCAGGCCTGCTTACTAATTGTTTCAATTCTTCGTGTGATTTTGTTGTATCTTTAGTTTTCCCATGAACATTCAGCATAGTGATGATGTCATCAAAGAAATTTTTCTCAATAAACATCACATCTAAATTATATCGAATGAGTAAATATTTCCAATATAGAAGCTCTCAAAAAATAGTTCTTTTCCTCCAACTACATTTGTTGACCCTAACAATGTACTTATTGATATTATCAGAACCATCCTAATATACTGATAGAAATCCATAACTAACAATTTCATTAAGCATTTCTTCACCTGACATCGAAACTGAAGGTAGTTTCTTAACCACTTTATTCCTTTTAAAAATTTTCTTATTTCTTCTGAATGGGTGATCAATAGGTAAAATTTTTTGATGGTTATCAAACCAAGAAATCTTTCTACTGCAAAGCAAAGAAAATGCATCAAACTAACTCATATAATGTGGACATGATAACTTTCCAGCCGTGCTCCATCCTGATAGCATTGAGTATGTGGAAAAATCATTAATGGTCCATAACAATACCGCATGCATTGTAAAATTTGATTTACTTGCGATGTTATATGTCTTTGAGCCTACATTCCATAAATGGTTTAACTCAGCAATCAAAGGTTGCAAAAATATATCTATTTGCCCTTTTGGATTATGAGGATCTGGAATTAGCATGGTAAGAATGAATTCATCTTTCATGCACATTCATGGTGGTAAGTTATATGGTGTTAAAATAACTAACAATGATGAATATTGTTGTGCATAACTTTCAAATGGCTGAAATTCATCTGCAGAAAGTTCAAGTCTCACATTATGTGGTTCCATTGCCAAGGAAGAAAATATTCTATCTAGATGTTTTCATGTATGGAAATCACAAGGATGACACATTATGTCTCCTTCATGTACATAGTATAATGTCAAATCATATGACTTGCTATTGTTGCAGAAGCATATAAGCGTTGGAGCCTAGCAGTTAAAGGGAAGTAATGCATTACTTTGCTGGGAATATTTTGAAGGATCGATGTAGGCGTGCAGAGGGGGGGTGAATGCACTTTTTCGGATCGTTTTGATCTCTACAGAATTGTAGCGCATCGAAAAATAATATGCAAAGGAAATTAAACAATGCTAACAAGAGTATTTTACTTGGTATCCACCCAGATGGGTGACTAATCCAAGGATCCACGCCGCGAGCACCACTTTCACTATGAAAACCTCCTTCAGGTGGAGAAACCTTTACAACGGCGATCTTCCTCTTTACAGAATGAAGTAGAATGAGTGAGAGGAAGCAAGAATACTTTTCAGTTTGGCAGCACTTCATTACTGTACGGAACCGTACCGTGCACGTGTAACGAGGAGCTCCTTTTATAGGTGAAAAGGACAGACTCCCAGTCTGTCCAGCCCCGCACCAGTCGACTGCCCCAAGGGCAGTCGACTGGCCCACCATTAATTGCTGGCCAACGGCTAGTAAACAGCTAGCCAACGGCTAGTAAACAGCTAGCCAACGGCTAGTTTCGGGGTATACCAGTCGACTACCCCAAGGTCAGTCGACTGGTCCGAAGCTGCGAACTTTCTGTGGGTTTTGGCAGTCGACTGCCTCTGGGCCAGTCGACTGCCCTGCCTCCCAGCTCAGCTCCAGCCACTCCAGACCTTCTCCTTCGCGTGTGCCTTCAGGTCTGCTCCCTTGGTTCGCCCTTTGAAGTCCTCTTCTTCTGGCTATCGTCCCTCGGATGCGCACGCAAGCCTTCCCTTGGCTTGCCTCCATGCCACCCTTCACGTGTGCCCTTGAAGTCCACTTCCCGGCTTGCCCTTGGAGCTCTCCTCCCTCGGCTCTCGTCCCTCGGATATATCCACCAAATGTGATTCTCCAAGTCCTGCAAACTCAATCACACATATCAAATACAACATAACACTCTAACTTTAAACCTATTCGCCCACACATCAAAACTATGATCTTCCAATCATTTAAGGGCCGATTGCCTCAACAATCTCCCCCTTTTTAATGTGTGGCAATATGTTTAAGTTAGAGATAAACAACAGCCACAATAGTAATAGCAACACATAGCAATTGAAAAAATCATGAGACATAGTAACCCTAAGAGGTAACCTCCCCCTTAACCTATGTCTTCCCCCATTTTCAATTCTTGTCACAATCCAAGTTAAGTTTCCTCTTAACAACAATAATATGTTAAAAATATAAGACATATCAAAACCTAAGAGGTACCTCCCCCTTAATCCATGTCTTCTCCATTTTTAAACATCCAAGTTCTATGTTAGAAAGAAAACCTTAAACCATCCATTCTAAGTCAAAATTCTAACTTAAACCACACATTCTCCCCCTTTGACACCATCAAAATGATTGCCTCAAGCAACCAAAACCCATGGCATTAAATGAGAGAATTTTTAATTTCTGAAATTTCTCACAGTGGCTGAAAAACCTGCGTGCCAGTCGACTGCCCATGGGGCAGTCGACTGATACGCTATCAGTAACCCATTTCAGCTTTTCTGCCGAATTTCAGAAACTCCTAGAAAATTCTAGAAAATTCAAAAATTGTAAAATTTTGCATACATGTTTGAAGTGTTATACTTTATCAGGGAAAAATATTAATCCATATAAAATTTCAAACATGCATGACTTTTGATAAAAATCCAAAAGTTTTGAAAACCACTACATTTTGTATCAAACTTTGAAATCAATTTTGCAATCATATGACTTTTAAAAACATGGCAAAGTATGTAAAGCATGAAATGGTTTTCCAATGTTTAAAATTTCCAACTATGATCTTGGGCAAAGTGTCCATTAATTAAACACTTGTCTTCCCATAGTTGGTCTAATTTTCATATTTTGATACTTTTAATGGTTCAACAATGTGCCACAAGCACAAGTGAGCCAAATGTATCACCCTAATGGATCAAGCACCCTTTTTCAAGGTTAATATATCCAAATTCACCCTATACTTCCACAAAACACATTCCAAGGCCTCTTCTTAAGGATGTAAACTCCGATTCGGGAAGAGGCTTGGTAAATATGTCGGCTAGGTTCGACTTTGATTCAACATAGTGTAGTTCTATGTCTCCCCTTGCCACATGGTCTCTAATGAAGTGATTTTTCACTTCAATGTGTTTTGTCCTAGAATGGTGAACCGGATTTTTGGTTAAATTGATTGTACTTACATTATCACACAAGACTTTGACCTTGGTGTAATGTAACTCATAATCCTCTAAGGTGTGCATGATCCAAAGGAGTTGGGAAATACACCCACCCATTGTCACATATTCTGCTTCTGTTGTTGATAGGGCAACGCATGGTTGTTTCCTACTACTCCAACTAACTAAGGAAGACCCAAGGAATTGACACCCTCCACTTGTACTCTTCCTATCTAACTTGCAACCCGCATAGTCCGAGTCGGTGTATCCAATTAGGTCAACACTAGGGGTTCTAGGATACCAAAGTCCAACATTAAGGGTCCCTTTTACATACCTTAAGATCCTCTTGACTACAACCAAATGGGACTCTTTGGCACATGATTGGTACCTTGCACACATACCTACCGCAAAAAGTATGTCGGGTCTACTAGCAGTTAGGTATAGGAGGCTACCAATCATGCTCCTATATTGTTTAGAATCTACCATTTTCCCTTCAATGTCACTATCCATTTTCACATTGGTTCCTATGGGTGTAGATGCTACCTTAGCATTTTCTAAACTAAATTTCTTTAACATCTCCTTAGCATATTTGGTTTGAAAGACATGTGTACCTTCATTGGTTTGCTTAACTTGAAGGCCTAAGAAGAAGGTTAACTCTCCTACAAGACTCATCTCAAATTCATCTTCCATACATTTGATGAATTCTTGTAGGAAGTCATTATTTGTTGACCCAAAGATGATATCGTCTACATAGACTTGGGCAACAAATATGTCCTTATCCTTAGATTTTAGGAACAGTGTAGGGTCAATTGTTCCTCTCCTAAACCCCTTAGACACCAAAAATGAAGAAAGCCTCTCATACCAAGCCCGGGGAGCTTGTTTCAATCCGTATAGGGTTTTTCTTAATTTGAACATGTGTCTTGGAAAGTTAGGGTCTTCAAACCCTGGGGGTTGTTCTACATAGACCTCTTCCTTAATGATCCCATTAAGAAATGTCGACTTCACATCCATTTGGTGGAGTGTGAAACCCATGTGAGCGGCATAGGCTAGTAGGATTCTAATTGATTCTAACCTAGCTACGGGGGCATAAGTTTCATCATAATCTAGTCCCTCAACTTGGTTAAACCCCCTAGCTACCAATCTAGCCTTGTTCCTAGTGATTTTACCTTGGTCATCTAGTTTGTTCCTAAAGACCCATCTAGTGGTTACAATAGTGCAATCATTTGGCCTAGGAACTAGTTCCCAAACTTCACTTCTCTCAAATTGGTTTAGCTCTTCTTGCATGGCCAAAATCCAATCAACATCTCTCAATGCTTCATCAATTGACTTGGGTTCTAATTGGGAGATTAGAGCTATTTGACTGGTTTGATCCCTAAAGTAGGACCTAGTCCTTACTCCTTGAGTGACATCACCCATTATTTGGTCAATAGGGTGATCATGGTGATGTCTCAAGGGTCTAGAGGTTGTAGGTTCATTTACTCTTTCTTCCTCATCCTCTAGTGTATTTCTTACTCCCCCTTGATCATTGCCCTCCAAATGTAGGTCTTGGATTCTTTGGGCAAGGGGTTGGACCTCTTCTATATCCTTATCAATAGAAGCCTTTCTAGGGTAGGTACTAGTGGTTTCATCAAATTTGACATTTGAGGACTCCTCAATCACCTTTGTCCTCTTGTTGTACACTCTATAACCCCTACTAGTTAAAGAGTACCCTACTAAAATCCCTTCATCGGCTTTTGACTCAAATTTCCTTAGGTCATCTTTGGTATTTAAGATGTAGACTTTACATTCGAAGACTCTAAAATAATGGACTTGTGGTACCCTTCCATTCCATAGTTCAAAGGGTGTTTTTCCTAAAAACCTATGTACCAACACCCGGTTTTGGATATAGCAAGCGGTGTTAACCGCTTCGGCCCAGAAATAGCTAGGAAGTGAATATGCATTAAGCATAGTCCTAGCAGCTTTTTGTAGGGCTCGGTTTCTCCTCTCAACTACCCCATTTTGTTGAGGAGTCCTTGGGCATGAAAACTCATGCTTGTACCCATTTTCAACACAAAATTATGTGAAATTAGCATTTTGGAACTCCCCACCATGGTCACTCCTTATTCGGTTTATTTTGGTATGTTTTTCATTTTCTACCCTTTTACTAAATCCTATAAAGATCTCTAGGGTATCATCCTTATGTTTTAAGAAATAAACCCAAGTAAATCTAGAAAAATCATCTACTATCACTAGGCAATACTTACTCCCCACAAGTGAGGGAGTACTATGGCAATCAAACAAGTCTATATGCAAAAGTTCTAAAGATAAGGAAGTGGTGATTAGAGTTTTACCTTTGTGTGATGCTTTTGATTGCTTACCCTCTTGGCATGCATCACACAACTTGTTCTTCTCGTACTTGATCATTGGGAGCCCCTTCACCAATTCTTCCTTGGCCACTCTTGCAATGCTCCTCATGTTGACATGTCCAAGTCTCCGGTGCCACAACCACCCTTCTTCTTCTTTAGACATGAGACACTTGACAACATTGTTAGTAGCATAAGATAGATCAAGATAATATAGATTTGTCTCTCTAAACCCTTCTAGTATGATAGCATTCGATTCATTATGTCTAATAATACATTTTCTAGCATGGAATTCTACTTGAAGGCCGGCATCACATAGTTGACTTACACTCAACAAATTAAACTTCATGTCTTTGATTAAAAGTACTTTATGTATGGAAATGGTGGGAGATACCTCAATTGCGCCCCTACCAATGATCCTCAACTTTCCACTATTCCCAAAGGAGGCCGTCCCTTCTCTTAGGTAGCTTATAGTGGTGAATTTGCTCACATCCCCGGTCATGTGTCTTGAGCATCCACTATCTACTATCCACATGGTTGAGGCCTCCTTCATTTTTACCTAAACACGAAAAACACACTCTTTTGGTACCCATATCTTTGATCCATAAGCATCATTTAGGAATTTCTTAGGTACCCATGCTTTCTTTGTGGTTCCCTTAGCCCCTAGTCTCCTAGATGCACCAATCCTACCGGTAAGTGAAACAAATGCTACTTCCTTGGTCTTAGGCCTATAACCCAACCCGGTCTTGTTATACACAGCCCTTTGACTATTGATGATCATATCAAGGTTACTTGATCCTACTTGGAATTTCCTAAGGGCCTTTGTGAGGTCATCTACTTATTTCCTTAATTCCTTATTTTCATTTTCAAGATGTGAAACATGTGAAGAGGTAGAGCTAGCATGCAAATCTTTAAGTTTAATAGCTTCTGCTCTAAGCATGACAATTTGTTCCTTAAGATCCTTAACTTTACTTCTAGCCTTAGCTAAGTCCATGTTTGTGCTAGATATAATCTTTACCAAAGTAGATGAGGGTAAGTGGTATACCTCACTTACCGACGCTTCTGATTCTGATGATGAAGTGAAGGAGCTCTTATCTTCGCTGCTTGAGCTTCGTTCATCGTCTGATGAGTCTGAGTTCTCTTGTGCCATGAGAGCAAAGTGTGAGACTTGCTCTTCTTCTTCCTCTGAAGATGAGGGATCATCCCAAGTTGCCTTGAGGTTGGTGGCGCCCTTCTCCTTTCCCTTTGACTTCTTCTTGTCACTCTTCTTCTTCTCTTCCTTCTTGTCATCCCTTTTCTTCAATTGGGGGCATTCGTTTTTCATATGTCCCTCTTGGTGACAGTTGTAGCAGATTATGTCCTTGACCTTACCCTTACCTTTGGCCCCTTTCCTAGCATATGACTTGATAGAAAAACTTTTAAATGTTTTACGAAATTTCCTTACCATGAAAGCCTCTTGGTCACTATCCATAGAGGCGCTTGACTCCTCTGAGTCCGATGACGATGAGTAGATCACCTTCTTCTTCTCCTTCCTCTTCTTCTTCTCCTTTTTTGCAACAAAAGCAATACCTTTCTCTTTGGCCGAAATGTTAGTTGCTCGTGCAGTTCAAATTCACAAAATAGATCGTCTAATTTGACTAAAGATAAGTCCCTTGATACCTTGTAAGCATCAACCATGGATGCCCACAGGGTGGTCCTCGGGAATGCTTGTAGGACGTACCTGACGATGTCCTGGTTCTCTATTTTCTCTCCAATCACATGGAGCTCGTTTATTACTTCCTTTACCCTTCCATGCAGCTGGCTGATGGTCTCGTTGTTCTTCATGGAAAGGGATTGCAGTTGGGCCACCAACAAATCCTTCTTGGCTCTTCTGGACTCGTTTGACCCCTCGTTCAGTTCAACTAGCTTATCCCATAGTTCTTTGGTGCTCTTGAACGGCCCCACCTTGTTCAATTGCTCCTTCGAGAGCCCGCATTGCAATGTGGTGGTGGCCTTGGCATTTGATTGCGCCCTCTTCATCACCTCCTTAGACCATGTTCTCATAGGTGTGGGGTCTCCTCTTTCATCGACGGGCGCCTTGAAGCCATCTGCAACACTTATCCAGGTATCCCTCTTGAAACGCCATCACAATTGTTCCGGTTGATTGTTAGATCTTCCGAAACGCACCGACTCTGATATCAACTGAAGGATCGATGTAGGCGTGCAGAGGGGGGTGAATGCACTTTTTCGGATCGTTTTGATCTCTACAGAGTTGTTAGCACAACGGAAAATAATATGCAAAGGAAATTAAACAATGCTAACAAGAGTATTTTACTTGGTATCCACCCAGATGGGTGACTAATCCAAAGATCCACGCCGCGAGCACCACTTTCACTATGAAAACCTCCTTCAGGTGGAGAAACCTTTACAACGGCGATCTTCCTCTTTACAGAATGAAGTAGAATGAGTGAGAGGAAGCAAGAATACTTTTTAGTTTGGCAGCACTTCGTTACTGTACGGAACCGTACCGTGCACGTGTAACGAGGAGCTCCTTTTATAGGTGAAAAGGACAGATTCCCAGTCTATCCAGCCTCGCACCAGTCGACTGGCCCAGCATTAATTGCTGGCCAACGGCTAGTAAACAGCTAGCCAACGGCTAGTTTCGGGGTATACCAGTCGACTGCCCCAAGGCCAGTCGACTGGTCCGAAGCTGCGAACTTTCTGTGGGTTTTGGCAGTTGACTGCCTCTGGGCCAGTCGACTGCCCTGCCTCCCAGCTCAGCTCCAGCCACTCCGGACCTTCTCCTTCGCGTGTGCCTTCAGGTCTGCTCCCTTGGTTCGCCCTTTGAAGTCCTCTTCTTCTGGCTATCGTCCCTCGGATACGCACGCAAGCCTTCCCTTGGCTTGCCTCCATGCCACCCTTCACGTGTGCCCTTGAAGTCCACTTCCCGGCTTGCCCTTGGAGCTCTCCTCCCTCGGCTCTCGTCCCTCGGATATGTCCACCAAATGTGATTCTCCAAGTCCTACAAACTCAATCACACATATCAAATACAACATAACACTCTAACTTTAAACCTATTCGCCCACACATCAAAACCATGATCTTCTCAACATATCACACATATCATTTAAGGGTCGATTGCCTCAACATAGTTTTCTTTTTCTTCTCAACCATCCGACTATTATGCTTGTAACGAAGATGATTACACATTTTCCATTCCATCAGCTCACTATTTCCATTCCAATAGATCATGCAATTATTGATACAACAATGTATCTTCTCGACTGGCAAACCCAAGACTCTAATTAATTTTTTAGTATTGTAGAAACTATCAGTCATGTAGTTATCTGTTGGATGTAACTCTAACATCAATTGACATATATCATCATAATATCGTTCAGAGAAATAATGTTCGACCTTCATATTCAATAATCTTGAAGTAGCAGGCAATTAAGAATGACCAGAAAGAATACCTTCCAATACTTTTCTTTCATTAGCCTTCAGCATGTCATACATTTTCTAAACTTCAGGCATAGGTGTTTTATCTACATTTGATTGATCAAATGCATTCATTGTGTTGTAAACCATAGATTGCATTGCATCAGTAGGTCTATATGATGCTTCTGGACTAATTGAGTTGGATGATGAAGCGATGAAAGGTACAACGGGTTCAAATACATACGACTCTCCATGACAATACCAATTGTAATAATTTCGAACAAACTCACACCTACAGATATGTGTTTTCACTATATCCTTATCACAGAAAGTTGTATTTCTACATCTGTGCTGATTACATGAACACTTTTGTTGGAGCAATCTAGGTACATTGGGTATTGATGTTTGGGCAAAGGTTTAAGTTAGGATTATTGTTGTATTTGATATGAATTGTGAGTATGCAGGATATAGGTACTGTTAGTAGGAGCCCTAGAGCCAATTATATAATGATTGACTAGGAACTTTTTTATCATATTCTATCATTAATAAAGGCATGTTCGGTTATTATACTTACTTTATATTTGTGTCAAATAACTAAGTATAATAATGTCCTTAGGTAGTAGGTTCTTATCTACATCATATCGATTGGTTGAATCAATAGTGAGATGATGTAAAGAGCACTATACTAAATCATTCCTAGTCAAGTATTAATATTCAAGAACAATATTAATGCATGGAGACTAGCATGTAGGTCAATTGATGACTTGAGCTCACAAGTCATGGATATGTGATATCAAGTTGACACATGGGTAAACATTAGAGAATGTGTACTGAATTGACCCGCCATGAGAAAGTTTCGTAGATTGTCGTATGAGTGTCATAAACTTTTTCATGTGACTATTAGTAGGAATAGTCCTTAGACCTGAAGTCACTACGGTTCCCTACATAAGGAGTTATGCACTTTGGTATTGTCAAATGTCACCCATAATAGGGTGGACTATAAAGACGATCACTGTGTATGTAATAAATTATGTAGAGGGATGTGAGTAATGTAGATGGGATCTATCCCTCCCATATGACGAGAGTGATATCCGTGGACCCCTTGATCGAGTAGGACTGCTAAAATGCATAGTCATTCTCAAATGAGTCAGTATGAGATATTGAGCTCATTTGTTTGAGTGAGTCTACTCGGGGATCAAGAAACACAAAGATTGATCGAAGATGACACGGTCTATGCCTCATTGATCAATCTAGATATCAAGGATGGAAGGACAAGGTCATACATTGTCATAGACACGGAGATTAAGTTGGATCTCGACTTTCTCGTCACTTGGATAGCGATGATGCATTGCTAGATGTCGCTCATTACTTATGTGTCTAAAGTGGTTTAGACACATTACCAACATTACGAGAACATATTGAGTCACACACTAAGGACACGATGCTTCGGAGATTAATTGATCTTAGTTTGAATAAGATTTGATCCGAATTGGATTAATTGAGTTAGACTCAAGTGAATCCAATTGGATTATGGGATTGAGTCTAATTTGAGTTAGACTCACCTAGATTAGACTCAATCACTTAATTATGGATAATATTCATTAAATTGTTTAATAAAAATTATTTAAGAGGAAGGCTAAGAGGCATTCTATTCATTAGATGAATAGAATATTAAGAGTCTCAAGGAATACCAAAAGGCTTCGTATTCATTGGGTTTTATTAGCATTAAGATGAGAGGAGCTCAAGGGACATAGACCCTTGATATTCATTAGATGAGTATAAATACCCCCTCTTATCAAAGTCTAAAGAGTGACATTTCTCTTCTTCTTCTTCTTCTTTCTTCCTCCTTGTCCAAAACTCCCTAGTGGAGGTTCTTGTGCTTTGTGAACCATCCCAAGTTGTTAGCATAACTAAGATGGTTCCTCTCCGAGGCAAAGATCGTCTTCGTGTGGATACACATAGAGGCACGGACACTTGAACGTGCAAGAGATCCGGCATACCTTGGATAAGTGGATAAGCGAAGGGCTCGTGCCAAAGGTATACCTATATGATAGATTTTTTGTAAATTCACTTTGTATGAGTTTTCTTTCGCATGGATCGCTTGAGGGATCATATTGTCGTTGCGAATTTTAAATATTTTTTGCTCATAGATCCCAACAGGTACAACAAAGGAGAAAAGTCCAAGTGTAATCTTAGCAATTGAGGAAGATCCAACAATAAGGGTCAAGGCCAAAGGCAGCTCCAGAAGATAAAGCATGAAGAATAGAGAGGCATCTAAGGGATGCAAGGCTGATGGAGGGGGCTAGAAAGCTAGGTTTAGGTTAGTCGGCCGAGGACGAGTGTTGAGTGATTGTACTCGGGGTTAAAACCCTAGGTTTAGGGTTTGGGCAGTCAACTGCTGCTTGGAGTAGTCGACTGGTGTTGGGCATTGAAAAATCAGTCGATTGACCTTCTGTGCAGTCGACGAGTCTCGGCTGGAATTCAAATGTTGGGTTGTAACGTTCGGATTCGATTGGAACCAGTCGACTGGTCACGGCTAGTTCAGCCACAAGCTCTATTTAAGGGAGCTCAGTTTGGTTGGCTAGGATTGACGAAATTGACTTTGGTTAAAGGCCAATTAGTAGTTTAAGTGCTCAAGTGAGTGTTGAGGGTTGTGGCAAGGTTTTTCCACCTACAAGGAGCTACACGAGCTAGCCGGAGGCTTTCCGGGGAGTCATCCACCGATGAATCAGGATTGTCCACCTTACGGACAGCCGTGGGTAGGAGCTTCATCTCCTAACCACGTTAAAGGGTTTGTGTTAGCGGTTTGTGCTTCTTGTTAGTTTTAGTTTTATTTTGTATTCCGTTGTGCGCTAACAAGTGTAGGAAGAAAATCATGATTGAAGTAAGTATTAGAGTCGGGGTCACTCTTGTTGGATTAACTACCACAAGAGCAAAGGCGCTAGAGGAAGATGGATTCGGAAGGTCCGCTAGGATGGGATACTAGGATCCCACCTCCATACGATCGAGACGTCTTTGATTATTGGAGGAAGTGATTGGAGACTTGGTTCCAAATGGATCGGGACCATTGGACCGGATTGAGGTTCCATTCGAAGCTCCAACGGACAAGAAGAGGAAACGCCTCCGACCTCGGTATTGGATCAAGGATCAAAAAGAAGAAGCGGAGTCAAATAAGGAGGTAACGAGAATTGTGTTAAATTTATTACCTTATTATATTGTGTCACATATAGGAGAATACAAAAATTCTTATGAGCTATGGAGAAAGGTGATAGCTCTACACGAAAATTCTACACAAGGACATGAAGTGGAGGAGTCCAAGGATAAAGGTTCATTGGTCCAAGAGAAGGAAAAGGAGCAATCAGAAGTTGAATCGAGTTCAACATCCGAAGAGGAGGAGGAAGTGGAATCATCTATATCCTCAAGTGAGGAAGAAGAAGAGCAATCCAAGGTGAAGGAGATCTTGGAAGCTCAACTCTCGACCTCATCTACCGAGAAGAGTGGGAAATCCCACATCAAATACTTTGAGTGTCGAGAAATGGGACACTACAAGAGTAAATATCCTTCACTCAAGAAGGTAAAAGAGGTAAACCCTAAACCTGGTAAAGTTTAATTAAAAACTAGAGCATTTGAAGAAATTGGAGAAGAAGAGGAGCTCAAATCAAGGGGAGCTTCAAAGGTAAAAGGGAAGGTAATCCCTTACTTAAAATTTAATCTAATTTCAAATTCTTATATGCTTGTTAAAAATTATGTAGATTATTTATCCAAGCATAATCATGGATTTAGGTATAATGATAGGAATAGCGTGAACAAGATAGATAACCCTAGGAAATCATTATCCAAGGCTAGACCAAATAGAACTCAAACTACCATGCCTACGGGAAGAAAGGTAGTAAATGAGCAAGACATTAATCTCAAGATAGGGAGACATATGCCTAGAAAGGTGGGTAGGTCTAGGAATGTCCAAGGTGGACATGTTGACTCTAGGGTTAGAGCTCTAAAGTTGAAAAATCAAGTCTTGAAGGCAAGGCTTGAAGAAATGGAAAGAGTCCTAGATAGGTCCATTATTGGACCAATTGGTCTTGGCATGTGTTTGGGTGTTCAAAAATTCAAAAATGTCAAATTGGATACATCCAAGGTTAATGAAAGGAAATATACTAGGGTAGCATATAGCTATACCAAGGATAGAAAATCCAAATATGGCAAGGATAAGCCATTTAAAGTTAAGGAAAAAAGAATTTAATTAAGGACAAGGTGTTCAAGGTTAATGAAGTTACATTTGTAGGCCAAGAATCACCGGAAGTACACCGGTGTGACCTAGTGATTGTAGAAGAGTTATCTAGGGAGGTGGCTAAGGTTCAAGGGGGAGCTCAAAGAGTCAAATTGGGATCCATGATAAATGGATCTCGGGAGGATTTCTTTTGGAAGTCTAGATAGACCATACAGTGTGCCAAAAGGTTTGGAGACGGATTTGAGTTTCAATCCTTAGGTTTTGGCACATTGGGTTTATGTTTCATGCATGAAAATATGATATTGGGGTTATATTGCATGAAAATTGATTTTTGATGTGTAGATGTCATATAAACCAATGCTAGAGATGAATTGTGATTTGGTATAAGTAGATACATCAAGAGGAAGCTAAAACTAGGACTTTAGGTCAATGTTCTATTGAATCATTTAAATAGTTTTGGGTTTTATGTCAATCATGATATTCGAGAGATATACATTTTTAAATGTATTTTTTCCAAGTGGACACGGGTACTACAAATCACTCCACAAAATTTAGGAATTTTTGGAGACTTGTGGAATTTCTGGTGCATTTCTGAAATTGGGTCAGAAATGCATAAATGGGTTGATATCAGGGTATCAGTCGACTGATGCAGAGGGCAGTCAACTGATAATTCTGTGAGTTGGTTTTTGACTAGGTCAGTCGATTGGTAACTATCCCAGTTGACTGATACAAGCTGAAATTGTTTTCAGCAAAGTTAAAATGTGTCTTGATAATGTTGGACTTGTGTATAACCTCATGGGGGTTAATACACAATATTTATGGTCTTTTAAGGTTAAAGAATCCAATAATTGGGATATTGTTGGAGCTCTTTTTGATGTATGTCAAAGGGAGAGAAGTGTTGGGTTTAAGTGGGAAACCAACACACCTTTGTAAGAAATCCAAGCTAAAGGGGGAGCTTAGGTGAAGGGGGGGCATTTGTTGGCAAAAGGGGAAAAGTACCTTTGCAAGGAAAACCTATTCAAGGGGGAGTTTAGGTAAACTGAGAGCCTAAGGTTAGGTTCCATGATTTATGGATTATTATTTGCTTTGTTGTTGTTTTCTAACTTAAACGGGTTGCCAAACATCAAAAAGGAGGAGATTGTTGGAGCAATCTAGGTACCTTGGGTTTTGATGTTTGGGCAAAGGTTTAAGTTAGGATTATTATTGTATTTGATATGTATTGTGAGTATATTGGATATAGGTACAACAAAGGAGAAAAGTCCAAGTGTAATCTTGGCAATTGAGGAAGATCCGACAACAAGGACCGAGGTTGAAGAAAGCTCCAGAAGCAAGGCGTGAAGGATGGAGAGGCATCCAAGGAACGCAAAGCTAATGGAGAAGGCTAGAAGGCTAGTTCTAGGTTGGTCGGGTGAGGACGAGTGTTGAGTGACTGTACTGAAGGTTAAAACCCTAGATTTAGGGTTTAAGTAGTCGACTGGTGTTGGGCACAGAAAGATCAGTCGACTAATCTTCTGTGCAGTCGATTGGTGTCAGTCGGAATTCGAACATTGGGTTGTAAGGTTCGGATTCGGTTGAAATCAGTCGACTGGTAACGGCTAGTTCAGCCACAAGCTTTATTTAAGGGAGCTTGATTTGGCTAGCTAGGGTTGATGAAATTGGCTTTGGTTAAAGATCAATTAGTAGTCTAAGTGCTCAGGTGAGTGTTGCAGGTTGTGGCGAGTTTTCTCCACCCACAATGAGCTACACGAGCTAGCCAGAGGCTTTCCGAGGAGTCATCCACCAACGGATCGGGATTGTCCACCTTACGGACAGCTGTGGAGTAGGAGTTTTATTTTCGAACCACGTTAAAGGTTTTGTGTTAGCGGTTTGTGCTTCTTGTTAGTTTTAGTTTTATTTTGTATTTCGTTGTGCGCTAACAAGTGTAGGAAGAAAATCGCGATTGAAGTGGATGAACGACTATTCACCCCCTCTAGCTGATCCATCGATCCCCAACAACTTTAACTCGCGCCATTTAAACACTCGGGATGAGACTTTGTAAGTTCAAAAAATCTTCAACCCCAGTAAAAAACTCTTCACGGATAAATCCATTATTTAACCTATTATACATCTATGCCTTGTTCATATACATTGTATCCTAATATTAATAAAATATTCAATATGGATACTCATGCAAACATGTTTATATGACTTTAATAAATGTACATAACTAATCAATGCCCTACTTTAACAAATAATAAACTACCTAAAATAAATTTCAAATTTTATTAGGATCATCCTTAATTGCAATGCTCATCAATTACCCTTAACTACTGGCTAGTTTTTGATTAATCTAAATTATCCAAATTAGTTTTCGATTAATCAAACCAACACTTAGTCACAAAACATAACTCAAGAAATGTAAGTATAGATTGTAACCTATATAAAATGTTGCTTATGTAACCATATAATCAACCTTGATTTAGTACATAGCATGTGGCCGCAAACGACAGCGTCCCATCGGCAAGATCATACAGCACGTGGCTACGCGCGACCGTAGGTGGCCGCACACGTGGAGGGGATTCCAATGTCAAAAAAAAAATCCTAGCATACTTGCGTATCTATGACCGGAGAAGGAGATCGTCGGAGGAGGAGACGCCGGATGAGGAAATCGTCAGAGGAGGAGATCGCCAGAGGAGGAGACGTCGAACGAGGAAATTGCAGGACGAGGGCAAGCACACGCGCAAGGGAAAAATGGGCCGGGCGAAAATAAACCCTAAAAATAGCATTGAATAAGTCAAATCTATCGCTATTAGCGGCAGACTTTGTTAAAGTCCGTCGCTAAAGGTAGATTTTTTTGTTATATTTTTTTGATAAGGTGATAGTTGTTATAATATTTAATAAATAACATTGATGTGGATGTCCTTACCGTGCTTCTCGGTCTCGCGATCTCTGTATCGATATCGCTGCAGCCTCGCTGCCGGTCAAGTATGTGTCAGCAAGATTAGGTAATATTTTTTTTTTTGGTTTAAAAACATAACTTTAATTATTTAGCATGAAACTTTAGATTGGTTTTTGAAAACATAAACTCGGTGTTGCTAAGGTTGTGTACTTTGTTTATTATCTGGTTGTAGGACCTGTTGATGCAATAAGTCGATGGATACAACAAATATAAGAAAGCTGTGTCGTAAAATATACTAAAGTTTCTCCTTAAATGAAGTCTCCGGACAGAAGCTAAATTATTTGTGAGAGTGCTGTTTTCGTGTAACAGTGACAAAAAAACCATTGGCGCAACTTGAATCTTGAGAACTTGAAATTCAACTGCAATTCGAAAGCAATCAAGTTTCTTGATCAGCTTAGTTCTAGTTGTTGAATGTTTCACCCTTTTGTGTAAAGTGTGGTTGCTTCTATTTATAATGATCATATGATAATTATTTTAATTATTATTGTGAAGCTTATAGACTGATACTAAGAGTCTGTTAGAACTCTTGTTCAATAAAAGAGAGATATCAGGTTGTTTTTTCAGATGATTTGGACACCTTCTTCTATTGATTATGTATGATATTATTTTAATTAGCGAGAAATTATGATACAAGGAGTCTATTAGAACTCTTCTATAAAAGTGAAAAAAATGATATCAGCTCGATGTTCAATTGGACCCCAGCACTTGATAAGTGTTTCAACAAAAATATTCTACTAACATATATATCTTCTCGATGATTATCCTTCTAATGAACGCTCATTTTTCCAGAAAAGATAAAATATTAGAACAGAAGCCTTTGGTTCTTTATTTATTGAGAAATTGTTCAGTACAACTTCAAGAAGATCCAGTAGTCCCATCTGGAACGGACTTCATTGATATCATCCTCTCTCGAACCCAGCGTCAGACTCCAACTGTTGTCCACAAAGGATATGACATCTCTCTCCTTCGTGAATTCAATGCGCAAAGTAAAGTGCACCCAACAGAACTTCCATGAGAAACTGTCAGCCATCACTGATGAATTTCCTCGTTTGGATAGCATACACCCATTCTAGGGAGATTTGCTTCACGTACTGTATAACAAAGATCACTATAAGCTTGTTCTTGGTTAGGTTAACACGGCTAGAAACATTATTGGGAAGATTGTGGTTCCTGTGGTTATAGCATTGCTCAGCAGGCAGCTCTCTTCCATAGCGTCAAGTCATTGTTCATGAACAAACCACTTGTTATTGTTTGCAACAAGATCGATTTACAGACATTAGAAGGGCTCTCTGAGGAGGACATGAAGTTGGTAATGGAGATGAAGGCTGAGGCCTTCCAAGTCAATAATAGCCCAAGGTGGAGACTCCATGGACAACGAGGGCGTGTTACTGAGTATGAGTACTATGACTGGTGATGGAGTAATTGCTGTCAAGAATGCTGCTTGTGAACGGCTTTTGAATCAACGGGTAGAGATAAAGGTGAAATCGAAAAAGATAAATGATTGTTTGAACAGATTCCATGTTGCAGTTCCTAAACGTCGCCATACAAAGGAGGGTCCGCCATGCATTCCTCAAGTTGTTCTTGAAGCTAGAGTCAAGGCTAATGAGATAGAGAAACGGATCTGGAAGAGGAGAATGGTGGGGCTGGTGTTTATTCTGCTAACTTAAGAAAGCATTATCTATTGGCTAATGAGGAATGGAAGGAAGATGTTATTCCAGAGATCCTAGATGGACACAATGTGTATGATTTTGTTGATCCTGACATCTTGACGAGGTTAGAGGAGCTGGAACGAGAAGAGGGTCTTCGTCTTGAAGGAGGAGGCAACCGAGGAGGATTTTGAGATGGATGGAAACGAACTTACTGAGGAACAGCAAGCACTCCTCGCTGAGATCACAAGGGAGAAGAAATTGCTCATCCAAGAGCATAGGATAAAGAAGAGCACTGCAGAGAGCCGGCCCACTGTACCGAGAAAATTTGATAAAGACAGAAAATACACAACTAAGAGGATGGGAAGAGAGCTATCTGCTCTTGGGATGGACCCTGCTGCATCAGTCCATCGTCTCGAAGTCAATCTCTCTCCATGAGAGGCCGCAAACGGGATAGACCACTAGCGGGACAAGATGAAGATGGAGATGCTATGGATACTGATAACCAACAGTCTAACAAGAAGCTGCGTGTGCAATCAAGGCCGAGGTCAGTATCTCGATCGCGGGCATTAATGGTGCCCCCTGGTAAATTCACTCCAGGAGAAGGGTTTGGAGATGCTGCTTAGAAACAGCAGGCGCTTAAGATTGCTAGGAAGTCAGTGAAGCTGAGGAACAAGGCCGCTCGCAAGGGAGAAGGTGATAGAGTTACTCCAAACCTGAAGCCAAAACATTTGTTCTCTGGAAAGCGAGGGATTGGAAAGACCACCAGGCGTTAATTTATGCAAATGCTTTTGAGGTTTTAGCTATCTTTTACTTCTATTTTCCCCCTCCACTTAGAGCAACTAATGCCATTCTCTTCAAATGTTCCTTGTGCAAGGATCTAGCAGTGTCATTGCTTTTTAGTGTTTTCTCATAAAGAATCCTATAAACCTTTAGAAAACTTATAAATAGGTTTGTTGCTAGAATTATTGTACTTGAATTTGTTATATTTTACTGTGATTAAAAAAATGTAGCATAACTGGATCACAGAAGTGATTATTTAAGTTGTGATAAATTTTCATCCATACGAGGTGCTGAGTTGGTTACATAGAAATTGTATTTCTGGAGAAGAAATTAATTGTAAATTTTTTAACTATGTTAGAAAATTGAATTGTTTAAGTACCATTATGGTGAACATATTCACAATGTATCTCCACACTTAGTTTTCCGGTTAAAACCAAAGACGTATTGTGTAAATCCCAAAAGCCAAAAACATCACGATAACAAGAATTTCAGAAAAGACAAACTTAATTCGGTAATGCATTTTAGACACTATTAACGATGATAGTGTTTTTAACATTCAACCAGACTCCAAAACAAATAAAGACGAGACAAACGACAGCGTAATGCCTTGAGGTTTCAAGGTTCTTAGGACTCGAACACATCTACTGTATTATTCATGCGAGAGCATAGGGCTCGAACTAGACACCATGACAGAACACGCAGCCAAGCAAGAGTTCACTGACCCCCACGGAGGCGGAGAACCAGGTGAAGGGTAGACTCCTTCTGGATATTGTAGTCGGCGAGGGTGCGGCCGTCCTCCAGCTGCTTCCCTGCAAATATGAGCCTCTGCTGGTCCGGCGGGATCCCCTCTTTGTCCTGAATTTTCGCCTTCACGTTATCAATCGTGTCTGAACTCTCCACCTCCAAAGTAATGGTCTTGCCGGTGAGGGTCTTGACAAAGATTTGCATCCCTCCCCTCAGCCTCAACACCAGGTGAAGGGTGGACTCCTTCTGGATGTTGTAATCGGCCAGGGTGCGACCATCTTCAAGCTGCTTTCCTGCAAAGATCAGTCTTTGCTGGTCGGGGGGAATTCCCTCCTTGTCCTGGATCTTAGCCTTCACGTTGTCGATGGTGTCGGAGCTCTCCACCTCCAGAGTGATGGTCTTACCGGTCAAGGTTTTCACAAAGATCTGCATGCCACCGCGGAGACGGAGCACAAGGTGAAGGGTAGATTCCTTCTGGATGTTGTAGTCCGCCAAAGTGCGGCCGTCCTCCAGCTGCTTGCCGGCAAATATCAGCCTTTGCTGGTCTGGAGGAATGCCCTCCTTATCTTGAATCTTAGCTTTGACGTTGTCGATTGTGTCGGAGCTCTCCACCTCGAGAGTGATGGTTTTGCCGGTCAAGGTTTTGACAAAGATCTGCATGCCGCCTCGGAGACGGAGCACAAGGTGAAGGGTAGATTCTTTCTGGATGTTGTAGTCGGCGAGGGTGCGGCCGTCCTCAAGTTGCTTCCCGGCAAAGATCAATCTTTGCTGGTCAGGCGGAATACCCTCCTTGTCCTGGATCTTGGCTTTGACGTTGTCAATGGTGTCAGAGGATTCCACTTCAAGTGTGATGGTCTTGCCGGTTAGGGTCTTGACAAAGATCTGCATGCCGCCGCGGAGACGGAGCACAAGGTGTAGGGTGGACTCTTTCTGGATGTTGTAATCGGCAAGGGTTCTGCCGTCCTCGAGTTGCTTGCCGGCAAAGATTAATCTTTGTTGGTCAGGGGGAATCCCCTCCTTGTCCTGGATCTTGGCTTTTACGTTGTCGATGGTATCGGAAGACTCAACCTCAAGGGTGATTGTCTTGCCAGTAAGAGTTTTAACGAAGATCTGCATCTGAATCAATTATAAGAAAATTAGGCAACCGACCAGAATACATAATTTGAATCAATCAAAGGGACAAAACGATCTATAAAATAGAGACAAACGAAAGCAATCTATTACAAACCAGAAAAGGATCAAGTTATCCGAGCATAACAATCTTGCAAACAACTTTACGCAACAGAAAATCTCAAATCAAGAATAATTTGCACCTATATCAAACAATAAAATCCTACGAATCAAAAAACCAATCAACGACCGGCAACAGAAGATGCAAAGAACAAAAAAAAAACAAAAAATATGAAAGGTAAAGATGGGAAGCGTACCTTATGCTTTATCAAAGAGAAGGCGATCTAAAAAACGTTTAGTTTTGAACTGATAAACAGGCACCGTCATTGAGGGCCGCTGGGGTTCATTTATAGCGCTTCCAATGGATAAGAACACCTCTCGGTGACGGTACCGCCAGCTGTTGTTTCCAATAAGAGCCGCGCAGATGGACGGGCGATATGAAAGACGTATTCTACAAGTTACCGGGCAGCGTCGTTTTTATCCCCAATCACACACCTCTGTTGGACTACCAACTTGGCGAACGTGGATGTTAGGTATATTTGGGTAATCAGAAACGTCCAAAATGCGACACCAGCCGACGTCCTCGGTGGACCGGGGACGTCTCCAGAAATTTCCGCCGAGCCGCCTAATTGGACCGCTGTGATTTTTTTTTTAAATATAACTTTAAAATTTGATTTTATTATTATATTTAAATTGAATATTAATAATAGAAAGAAAAAAAAATAGGAGCAATGATAGAGAACGTGAAATTTTAACATGAAACTCAATGTGAATGACGTGACACTTTTTATATACACATTCGATTGTCGCTCGGACAGTAGCGGCGGCCGGCCGCCCCGAACAAAACTATAACTTGGGGGGACGGATGAACCCGTCGAGGATCGATACAATTGGGTTTCATGTTGGATTCACGTTCAGTTGTTCATGTTCCCAATTATTTTCGTTTGAGTTATGAGCAGTAACATGGAAAGTTCATTTTCTCCGATCGCTGACCAAATCCGGGGCGGCTCCGCCACGACCGACTCGCTGTCTGGGGGTGTTGTTTCCGACGACGCTCTTCTCCCACCCGATCGAACTCCGATCGCACGAATCTGCTATACTGTCGCCTTCCGACCAGAAAATGACCAACCTGCATCGCCGGACTTGGAATCGGAGGTCAGTCCTCCGACTCGAAGCCCCCTTCGCGTCGATTCCAAGTCATTGCGGATAATGAACTACGTGATGGTCAGTGGGAGTTTCCGAGTAGGGCATTTTGTTTGTTTGTTTGTCGATCTTGATGGACTGATCGATTGCCATTGCTGCAGATTTTAATTGGAGTTTCCGTTAGGTAATGTGCCCTTCCCTGGCTTTCCCGTTTTATTTGCTTGCTGGGGCAATGGGAATTAGGGTGCAGCGAATTGTAAAATATCTTTATTCGCAGGGTTTGCATTCAATTCAATTTGGGAATAGGGGAACAGCAAATGACTGTTGTTGTTCATTTCATGGGAAGATCTTAGTATCCTGTTTACAAATTGCGTTTCCATGGGAAGAAAAACAATTTATTTTTTATCTAACCGTTTGGTTAAGCTGGATTTAGAGGATAAGCAAATGAATTGATTGTATGGATGGATATTCAGTTCACTGATTCAAGACATAGACAGACTTGTTGAAAATGGAGAAGTGTTCTACGTTCAATTTGTAGATTGAATTGGTTCAGATGTATATCACACATTGTCATATTAAGTAGAGAAATTTGAATTATTTAGTGCTTAAAATATCAGGCCGGAGCAGATTGAGTTTGTTGATATTGAGACGTTGTAAAAGATGGCCCTAACCTAATGTTTAGAGACATCCTTTTCTTTTCAGTTGTTTTCGATTTTCTTAGTGTTCCTTGTCATGCTGAATCTGAGAAGATAACTGCACAAAAGAACTAGAACAACTCCACAGAGAAACCTAGATAGCATGGTCGTCGATGGAGCTGGTAAAGTAGCTGAATTTGATAGCTAGAGTTTCAGTCTCAACTGTGGGATGACTTACACTTGCCATGGCTGCAGCAACTGGTTTGGGTGCAGTTCCATTTTTCTTCATGGAACTGGCGCCACAATATGCAGGTATATGTTACGGTTCTGCTGCTGGAGTAATCCTTGCTGCAAGCTTTGATTTAAAAGAAGAGCTGACGAGGGATGGAACTATGGCCGTGGAAATCTAGTCGTTTTAGGGATTTTAGCTGGAAGAATCTTTATTTGGCTTTGTAAGAAGTTAATTGTGTATACTTCCAGACTTTCACTTAATATGTTTTATCGTATCTACTTGTTAACTTTTCTCATCTCTTTGAATTGTAGCACACTTCACTTGGAACTTCAGTACTATCTTCTCTTATTAGTGGTTCAAGGTCACATTGCAATGGAACACTAAGTTGCCATTAAAGCTTTCAAACTTACGCAAAATTTTGTATTTGGATCTATTTAGAATGGGTTAGTTAGCAGATCATTTATGAAGTATGTTGGGGTTGGGTGTATTCTCCTCATGCATTTAAGAATATCTATATTAGAGCACCTCCCTCCCTGCCTTTAAACGAGTTACACATTCACAAGTAGATGTACTATGTTTTTTCTCAACTTGCTATTGGCACGGGCTCATAACACTTCGGTTTACTTTGCTTCGTAAAATCGAACATCTGAGAACTGTGGCTGAGAACTCGCCTAAACAATGTGGCAATCCCAAATGAGTTGGACTAGGAAAGGCAGTTCAAATCTCTTGTAGTATGTCATTGGTGAGATTCAAATCTTAGATCTCTTTTATTGCACGTCTCAAGTCAATTGTTATTTAGTTGAACCAAGGCTAGTTTGTTTGGCCTCAATTACTTGAGATTGATAGTATTTTTATTCCTCTTTCACTGGCCTAATCTACGAGAGATTATTGTGCTTTTGTGCAAGGTATACTTTGTGGTTTGTGATTATGAAAATTATTTTTCACCTACTCTATGCAACGCAATGATTCTATGTAGAATCAATTCTCTATATATATATATATATAACTTTCATGATAATTAATCATAGAAATCATCAATTTAATCTCATGAAAATTGTGATCACCAAGATAAATTACATATGGATCCTAACGGATGACATAGGATCATAAATAATTCAAATTCTTAATATGTTTTGAGTGAGATTCAAACTCCAATTATTTATGAGTCCATCCTATCATTTACTATCATCCCCTAGCTCCGGAGCAATGTTGTCTTAAGTATTAGCACTAATTGCCCACTAATTTAGGGATTGTTGTGTATTATCTTAACCGTAGATTAGAAAAAAAGGATAATAATGAAGGTCTTTCCATCTAAGTTGACTTTCCCACCCCTTCGATGATAAAAAGTCAAATTTGCAAGAGAGATTTGAAAGTCGACCAATCCAACAACTAAATTAAGAATCCAAAGTCATCTTGATTTTTCTGATGGGAAAGCTTTGCAAATTGGCTTTCTGCCTATTTTAACTCATTAACTTATTGTTTAATATATATATATATATATAATTAATTTTAATTTTAGTTTAACTCATTAACTTATTGTTTAATCGATATGCTTTTTCAGTAAATTAATTGTACTTATGAATTGTCATTATTTCTCCTAACAGAAATATGATAATGTAATAATTTGCTGAAGCTTAGAACACAAGTAACCGGCATTTATTCTGCGATGTATCTAATGCCCCCACCGTCCCGGCATTTGAGCCTTCATTAATGCTAAGTAATGTTAAAATATTAAAAAAGGACAAAATAGCAATCACACGGAGTTTAATATGCGGTTAATATAATATTACGACTAGCCACTTAAATTTTATTTATGTTTTGTATTCATTTTTTTAGAATATTTCCATTTTTATCAAAAAAAAATTTAATACAAGATTATTGTTAAAACCTTGAAAGGAAATTACAACAGCGACGCCAGACTCAGAACGCGATACCCAAATATATGCCTTTCCCTTCGTCTTTATCTTCTACGTTTCTTGCTGGTCCTACTGTACATGTCTCCATCCTTCTGCCCCTTTCGAATTCGATCCATGCGTTAGGGTTCCTCCGCCTGCATCCGATTTCTTGATTTTTTGCGTTCAATCGTTTGTTTGGCGCTCCTTCTTTCGCCGTTCCTTGTCGCTGTTTCTGCGTTTGATTTTCTCGATTCGGATTCAATTTCGGTTTCCCGTGATGGAAACCTCCGGTGGAAGCTCCGATCACCATCGAGCCCAGTCGGCAGAACCATCCGGTGGGTCGTCGAGGCGGTACAGGGTGCACTTTTCGCCGTCCCGTTTCATCCAGGCTAGGCTCTCCGCCGGTCTGGAGCTCTTTGGGGTCTTTCGGGCGAGAGGAAGTCGTGGGGGAGCGACGAATTAATCGGAGGCCGGTCTCGAGGTCATGGCCACCGTCGTATCGATGCTTCCGGGGTCGACGGCGGGGAGGTTTCGATACGGATTGTTGGGGCCGGAGACCCGGAGGGGCTGAGATCGGGGTCAGAGAGAGAAGGAAGCTCCATTGATGTTGGGAATTCGAGCGGATTGGTTAGAGGTCCCATTGGGAGGCAGCCGCAGGGAGGAGATGGGGAGGGCAATAATGTGGTACGGGAAGTACCTTTGCCATCATCCTCTGCGCCTGCGTCTGCCTCGCCTGTTGATAGTGGAAGCTCGGACGGTGAGTCTAACGCCAGTGGAGGTAATAATAGAGACGCATTGCACCAGAGATACGATATACAGCAGGTGGCCAGGTGGATAGAACAGATTCTCCCGTTCTCTTTGTTGCTTCTGGTAGTCTTTATAAGACAACATTTGCAAGGTACAGACAATCAAAATCTATTCTTTTGAACCATATGTCTAGCAATACGAAGTGAAAGTTGTTTATATCTGTAATCACTGTTATATAATCTAATCCCTCATTTTCATTAAACGTGATGTATGGATATGAACAAGAAACATGTAGATATGGTTTATTACAATATTGATATTGGATTCTGTGTGTTTAGTGCATATGCTGATAAAATACTTTAGCTCTTATCTAAATGTATTGAACTACAAAATTAAGTGATCTGGGTATCACTTGCAATGCAGGATTACATAAGCTAAAATTGGGATAAGAGACATAGAACTAATCCCAAATAATTAGTTAGACATTTTTTTAACCAAGTAAAGAATTATATATTCACTCTCTAGTAGTTTTTTGAGCACTCAGATTTTGATCTAAAGCAGATTAACAGATACACATTTAGGATATTTTAGTTTTATTTGATAGCTTTTCTTGATGTAGTTGTTTCAATTTTCCACTGTTATTTAGTTAGGGCTGGGGTTTTTGCTAATCTGGTTCCTTATCTGAGTCCATTGATTATTCACTCACCCCAAAATAAATCCAGCACAATGTCATTTGACTAGAAGCTTACTGTGAAAGATTTTCTCATTCTCTCTATTTTATATTCTAAGTGTGTGATATGTTTCTTCAATATGGAATATATCAGGTTTCTTTGTCACAATTTGGATTGCTGCAGTGATGTTTAAGTCCAATGATATTTTGAGGAAGCAAACTGCCTTAAAGGTTCACTATCTGTAAACCTTAGGATACTCTTTATAATAGTTGATCTTTTTTTCTCATGTACACTGTATTTCTGATTATCTTCTCTTGTTTTGAGCTCTGCAGAATGATAGAAAACTCTCTATGCTTGTTGGAATCACACTAGTGTTTGTTTTTCATATATTTGGAGTGTACTGGTGGTACAATAACGACAACCTTCTTTACCCACTAGTCATGCTTCCCCCAAAGGAAATACTGCCATTTTGGCATGCCTTATTTATCATCATGGTCAATGGTACCTATTTACATTGGAATGCTTTTCCACATCATAAACATATCTTATTTTGTTTTCATCTAGAATATCCAGTACATAGCTTCTGATATGGGTATGGTTTCAGATACAATGGTACGCCAATCGGCAATGGTTGTTAAGTGTATTTTGTTGATCTACTACAAAAATGGTAGAGGACACAATTACCGCAAGCAGGTTAGCCATCTTCTCTTGCATTTCGATCTCCTTGGTAGTTTTATCTTTTCATAGTTATCCAGTCTCATTACTGGCTTAATCTATTTTGTGAACCTATTGCAATCAACAGAATCAGCTGCAAGATTAAAATTGACTAACTGTCTTTCCATGCATAGTGTGGTGTAATGATGCGGGATAGGAGTTGTTTGTGGGTTTTGATTTTGTAATTTCTAAGTTTGTGTACATAATGATTTTAGAGACCGTTTGTTTGATTGGTAAATGCAAAAGTGTAGTGAGCTACAAGTTCATACAGCCTGTCATTTTTCTCTTCCTCAGGGGCAAATGTTGACAGTTGTGGAATACTTTCTTCTTTTGTATCGTGCTCTGTTGCCAACTCCTGTTTGGTACAGGTTCTTCCTGAACAAGGAGTATGGCAGCCTCTTTTCGTCTATAACTACAGGACTATACCTTACTTTCAAGCTTACCTCAGTTGTTGAGAAAGTATGTTCTTCAACTCTTTCTGAGTTAGCAATTATTTGTTCTTATTATTGGATGTTCTAACTGGCTGAAGTTGCCCTTTACTGCTACTATTGATTTTCTGTCCTAGCCACCTAAATTCTAGCATGCTATAATAAATTTATTGTTTCTACTGTGAGCAATGTTCTTTCCTTACACGTTCAGTCTTTGATCCCAGGTTCAATCGTTTTTGACTGTGTTAAGGGCACTATCGAGGAAAGAAGTACATTATGGGTCATATGCAACCACTGAACAGGTAAAATCACGATATCTTCACCACTCAGAAAGTCTTACAATTGCTTGACTTGTATCACTGTGGTTTCATGATCTACATCATCCTTCATTAAAAGGATATCAAAGATGGCTAAGGCCTGTTTTGTTCTTCACAAACTATTCCTGTTTGTAGCATTTTGCTCTGTTTATTTATTTATTTTCTAGTTTGATATGCCATTCTCTCTTAAGGATTGGCAAATTCAGCTCCACTGGACGATATATCCATAAAGTTATAATATAAATGGTTAGTGTGACCTACAGATACTAACATCAAGTACCCTTTTCGTGCGTATTGTTGATAATGAATTTGGAAATTAAATGTTATTTTAAAAGTCGATGGTGCTCATTACAAAACATTAGATTAGTCTCAATTTCTTTCTACTATGTATGCTTTCCTACATGTAGATATGGTAATATCTCTTGCTACAGTATTCTAATTATAAAGAAAAAAAGGGTAGGAAAAAATACTCTTTTATCCACCGCATACCAAATCAATGCAGGTAACTGCTGCCGGTGATCTGTGTGCCATTTGTCAAGAGAAAATGCTTGCTCCTATTCTTCTTAGCTGTAAACATATTTTCTGCGAGGACTGCGTCTCCGAATGGTATCTTTTCGAATGCACTATTTTCATCTTCAAGCATCCATATACTTTCATGCCCCAGTGCTGCTATGTGTTGCCTATCAAATATTGTCAGCATTTGTTCTTTTCAGGTTCGAGCGAGAACGGACTTGCCCATTGTGCAGAGCGCTGGTGAAACCGTCAGACCTCCGATCATTCAGTGATGGCTCTACCAGCTTATTCTTTCAGTTGTTCTAATTAAGCATTGTCAAAATCTGCGGATACACTGGAATTCCCTTCTCTCAGAAATTAACAACTTACGCTCATGAATCATACCCAAGCTTCGTGAAAAATGCTGCAATTGTCAGTGACACAACAGTTCATTTCCACAACAATTTGTAACCGAACCGATTTGCATGTGTATCGATTACACGGAAATTCTATGACTATCAAAGTGAGAGAAACCTGAAGCCATCTACACGAACAGAAATATATGTTCTTACATTACTGCCAGTGAAATGTTCGCAGTATAAATTTCTTTGACTTGTGACTTGTGATTTGCGAGGAGTTAGCAATCTTCAAAATGGCGTTATAGTTCAAAATTTATCTTATGGAAAGATCTAAAGAGCCTCTTTATTTTATTCTCTCAGAGTAAATTGATCTTCAATTCTAATTTAAGGTATGACTGTTACACAATTTTTTTTGTTAATATTTTAGTATTAGGTGTAACAAATCAAAGGGGAAAAAAAATCTTATTAGCCAATAATGGAGAAAGGACGTTTTTTGGTAGGGCTTCCGTGTGAAAGAGAGCCATTTTTCTCATTCTATATAAAATATATTACACACGAGCCTAAAGGACTCTTAATTAGTTCTTTGATTTTCTATCTTTTTTAGCAGGGTCAGGTAGGTAGATCAAAGGTTCCCATATTCAACGTGTTCCCACTTCATACGCTACTTTGAAAAGTATATGAATCTGGTAGGAATAATTTTGTAAGAGATGGTTGCTTTGAATAAATTCAAGAAGAAAAGTTTTATTAATCATGCCTGAGTATAATACAAGGATGAATATATGATATTTTTAATATAATAATCATTTAAATTTTTACGAAAACTCATGACTTATCAATTATCTGAATTTATTTTTTTTGAATTCGGATCTAAAGAAAATGTCTTACTAATTTTATTATATTTATTAAATTATTATTTTATAAAGGAATTTAATGCTGTTAATGATATGAGAGTACGCAATTTAAGACTTTCGAGGTGGTTCACCGATCTTAAGATTTCAATGACATTGTTTCTTCAAAAAATGATATATAAATATTAGTGGTTAAATGAGAATTCCACTAAAAAAAATATCTTTCCTTCAAGATTTTGATCCTCCTTTATAATCATTGAGCCATTCTTCGCCGTCCCTCTTCTTCCATCGTCGTTCTCGTGGCCGTCAACGACTTGGGAAACCGCCATGGGTGAAGTGGGTGAGGCCGCCCAACAGCCGCTTCCGGCAGCGGAACTCGTTCGTCCGTCGCCGTCCTTCCGCCTCAGGACCCAGAGCCTCAATACCCTCCGCCTCCGCCGCGTCTTCGACCTTTTCGACAGCAACGGCGACGGCGAGATCACTATCGAGGAACTCGCCTTTGCCCTCGACCGCCTCGGCCTCGGAGCCGACCCTGGGGACCTCCGATCCGCCTTCTCCCCCTACATCCCGTCCGATCGCACCGGCCTCGCGTTCGAGGACTTTGAAGCCCTCCACCGCGCGCTCGGCGACGCCCTCTTAGGCGGATCCGCCTCCGAGCCGTCGGATCTGGCTGCGGTGGAGGAGGAGATGAAGGAGGCGTTCCAGGTGTTCGACGAGGACGGCGACGGGTTCATCTCGGCGGCAGAGCTGCAGTCGGTGCTGGCCAAACTGGGGCTTCCGGAGGGGCGCAACATCGAGCAGGTGCGGGAGATGATCGGCTCCGTCGACAGCAACGCCGACGGCCGGGTGGATTTCTGCGAGTTCAAGCACATGATGGAGGGCATCACCGTGTGGGGCGCCTGATCTTCGCAATTTTAGGTTTGTAAAATTAATTATTGTTAATTAAAAATTGTCCTTTTCAGTTATTATTATTATTATTAGTTATTTGAGAATATTTAAATAATCAAATATACAAGTAAGACAGCTTTTAGATTGGCATTTGATTGCTCCTAAATATACAAGGATGGTGTAATGATTAAAATTGGACGTTTAAAATTGTATTAGATCAATTAATCAGTCGATTAAATTTCTTTTACAAGGGCGAAAGCATAATATTTGGTCCCTGAGCATCTATATAAAACACTTGCCTTTATATTTGTTTTCTAGAGAAAACACTATAACATTTTGTAAGAGTAAGACATTTTCTTGATTTTTTTTTAGCCCTGATATATTTAGTGAAAAAACTCAATTAAACGCTCGGTGAATAGCGTGATACTTAGCATGTACACGTCTGATTATCGCTTGGACACCATCAACGGTCTTCAGCTGCCGTCCCGAATTAAATTATAACCCTGGGAGTCATGATGAATTCATCGGGGATCGCTACATACAAAATATCACGTTATTCACTCAACTTTTTCTTCTATCATTTTCTCTTTTTTTTTTCCCTTCTATCTTATTTTCTCTGAAGTAATTGTCAGGGAATAAATTTCATGACAAATAGAATAATTATTGGCAGAAAATAAAGGCTAAAAAAAAGTGAATATAAATCAACTGCAATTGCAGATTACATTTGTATTTCAAATTTTAGACTTATGTTGTTGTCATATATTTCATGAGCGCAATTCACTTGAGACTTAAAATCTCATGCCAAAAAGCATGAGAGTTTGGCGAGGAATCATAAAATCATCATATTTTTAAATTTCTGTATAAATCCTATACATTTTCAGTTATTTAAAATAAATTTTTGATATACATTTAGTTCATTATACAAAGAGAATAATTCAATTTTTTAAAATTAATTAAATTCAAATAAAATTTGATTCAGTTTTTTTTTTCGATTAAAACCTTACCTAGTTATTACTTTTATTTTCAAAATACATCTTTAAAAAAAATGGTACGTGTGAAGATGAAGAAGAAATTTTCTTTAAAATAAAAAAATAATTTAACTTTGGAAGGAAAAAGGGGAATAAATAAATAAAATTGCTTCGATCAAGCCCTCTCCGCTATTCTCACACTCGCTGTTTTCCTTTATTTTTTTTCCTTTTTTTTTTTACTTTCACTTTTGTTCACCACCAAATCGAAGCACATTACGATGCAGCAAGCTTCGTCGAGAAGAATGGAGTAGCAATAGCAGAAGTCGAGGGAAAAGAACTGGAATACTACAAGAAGAAGAAGAAGAAGAAGAAGAAGAAGGGAACTAGGGAAGTGGCAGCGTCGGTGGCTGGGGCAATGAAGGGTTCCGTGGTGATCTCGACTCCCACGTCATCGATGCGGCGGTGGCGCTCCTCCGCCGTGCCCGTATTCGTCTTCGTCCTCTTTTCCCTTCTAGCACCCCTCTCCTTTCTCGGCCTCCTCAACGGCTTCCCCTACGGTAATCCGCACATTTCATCTTCTCTTTCCGGATCGCCCGTACTATTGACCTCGTAAACATCATGTAGCCGTATGATTCCTTTTTCTTGTCTCTCGGTGTAGGGTTTAATTGGCGCGAATGAAGGCCTGATTTCACAAAAATTCTTACACCCCAGAAAAATTGAATTGAATTTCATCAAGAATTAAATTTTATTAGAGATTAAATTTAATTTTCATGTTTGGAATGAATTAGTAAATAACAAAATTGAATTGAATTCTTTGATTTGGAATCCATCGAAATTGAATTCAATTCTTATATTGTTGCTATTTTATTGTTCATTCAAAATAGCACTGAGTGAGAAATAAGGACTATTTAGTAATTTTCATTTGTGGAATTCCCTTTACAAATAGTGGAAGGGAAGGAAGTTCCAATCAGATTTGTGACAGGATGAAATAATTTATGGACATTTACTTTTCCATTTTTTTATGGATTCAATTTACTCTTCCACAATATGTAAGTGATTGATTTTGATACAAGTGCAACGATTGCTCGACCTAAAATTTTAAGCACATTAATGTATTGTGTTTCACATGCATACGACTGGATACACCCAAAAATTAGTTCTTTATAAAAGCATTTGAGTGTTTGATGTATTCCAACTCTAAACGATTAGTTATGAATTCATGGCATCTTTATACATAGAACTACTGAGCCTTCATTAGATTACTATTCCATTAGTATACAATTAGAAGCTTAAAACTGATAAATCTTAGTTCAAACATTCTGATTTCTTCAACCATAGTTTTCATAAAAAATAACATGTTAGCAGCAGATGCTAACCTATGTGAAAAAAATCAAACTAGAGTAAACAAAGACCATTAGATGCTAACCTATGTGAAAAAAGTTTTTTGTAAGCTTGAAATGATGCAAATTGAACAAATATCAATTTCTTTCACCTCGACTTAGGCTAGCAATGTCAATCTGTAAGTAACTTTGCCCATGTGTTCCGCTATGACTCAGCGTGGTTATTGTTAATCACCCTAACTTGGTTCTTAGCAAGATTAATTAGTTGCACATGACTATTTTTGAACTGAGACACAGTTCATCTATCTTTAAAGATTTCTCTATATATTTGATGGACGTTTTGCTATAATATCTATTACAGAGCGTACGGTTTATATCATGTTTGTAGGATTCTGTATTTAATTAGTGCAAAAGAGCCACTTTTATTTTATCGAGCTTTTAGGAGATCAAAAAACAAGTTGCCATTTTTATTGCTGACAGCTCAAGTACTGCAAGTTTACAAGTTGTCTGAAGAGATCACATCCAATGCTGGTCCTGTTGCTGCCATTGGAGTCACCACTTGCTATGGCCATATCCTGTCTTTCTCCGCCAACTCTTCTTTCTTATCCTGTTGGGACAAGCCCCATCACACCACCAAATGGCTACAGAATTGTAGGACCGCCACCGCCCATGTAATTTGATCCTTATACTCGGTCAGTAAACCATCAAACTCAACACAGATTTTAATATTCATTGTTGCTAATTTTTTGTGAATTATTTCTGTCTATCTTGAAGTCAGCTACAGGATAGGATCAACGAACAAAACAAAAGCAGAAGCAAAAAAGAAATAGTCGAAATCATCTCCATTGTGGTCCTTCACTTTTTCTTTTTGGAGCTAATGTATCAGTTCCTCGCAGGATTCTGTGCTGTTATCAATCATGTCCTTTAAGGTTTCGGAGCATCAATTACAAGGCAAAAGGAAAAGAGAAAAAGGGAGAAACATAATCATGGGGAAAAAAAGCATTTTCAACTTTACTTTCGTTACGTTCCACTATCCTTTTCTGCTTTACTATGTGCCAATACAATCTGATCAAGCACAGATGGGTAATAATAATATAAAAAAAAAGGATCACAACAAGCTAACGGAGACTTCAGCGTCTATTCTGAGCTTCACATTCCAGTAGCTGCTTGACCAGAGCAAGAATCTATGTAGATTTGAACCATGCAAAGCTCAGGTTACTGGTGGTTTCACCTAAACGAGGGCTTATCGCAATTTGATGGGTGAGGCGAATGGGCTATCAGGCAAGCCATGGTCGATGCTGCAGTGAGACAAAAGAGGAAGCTATAGCAATTGTTGTTTCTTGCTAAGGAGAAGAGAAGGAAATTCAAAGCTCGACAGAAACCTTTCAAGCAAACCATCATCTTTATCGAAATTGTTTGTCTTCTCTTCTGGTTCAGCGACACGAGGGCTCTTATCTGCATAAGAAACGAAGAATCTTCCAAGCTAAGATGTGGTGTTCAGAAGGGAACTCTAAAATAACTATAGTAACAAACACAATTGACCTTCTGTTGATGAGTTAGTGCCAATGCTACTGCTATCCACGCTACTGATGGGTCTAGTAACAGCAACAAAGGGAGAGTTGATGGAAGCAGAAGCTGAGGACAAGTTTCTGTTACTTAGGTCAAGCTGGAGACCCGAAAATTGCCTCCATTGCAGCTCGATGGATCTCTGTAGTTCCACTGCTTGTTGCTGCTCTTCTAGCTTTCTTCTCAGAAGCAGTTCGTGGTTGTAACTGCCACTATCGGACAGCATCGGCACTGCTGTTTACCATCAGCAAAGAATTTGAACAAACTTAGAACAAAAAAAGGAATCAGAGAAACTGGTTGCAAGATCAAACCAAGTTGTTGAAGGTGATCAAAGGTTTGAGCTTGCTGCTGCTGGCTTTCTGAAATCATAGGCGACAAGAACAATTCATCAACACGATTATAAGATTGAAAAAGGGCTAACGATAAACGTGCCTGAATTTATCAGGGTTCTTGATCTTCTCCTTGTAAGGCTTGACGAGAACCCGAGAATCGCAGACGTTATGAGGATTCCCGATGGCCAAGATCAGCTTCACGGTCTCCGGGGAGACGAAGGTCACGAATCCAAACATTCTCTTCTGCTGGAAAGGGATCCTCACGTCTTGCACCGGCCCGTAATTGCTACAAAACCAGGCAAAGGATGATTAAAGATTGCATTTATATGCAATTGAGATGCACAGGATCGCCCTGCAACCTGAAGTAATTGGAGACATCCTGTTCAGTGAACGTGCTGTCAGCTGGGAACGTCAAGTAAATCTGTCTCGAGCCAGGATTCGTGGTCATCAAATTGGCTTTTTCAGTTCTTGTTCTACCCATGAAGTTATGAGATTCCTCCCCCGCCACCATCATCGCCGCGACTGCCGCAGCAGTTGTTGCTCTGTTAATAATTACAGATTCTTAATTTTGTATTAGATGAAGAAGATAGCAAGCATTTTGATGCAGGAAAGGTGGCACCTTTGGATCGAGAACGACGAAGGCGATGGCGGCACCGAACCAGTTGGCGAGAAGGGGAACGCCGATGCCATGAGCTTCAAGGCGCTGGCTCCGTCCTCCGGGAGCCCGTGAAGGAACCGGCAGGCGTTGCCGTTCTTGCAATAGCCTCTCGCGAAGTAGACGCACGGCTTCCAGGCGAACCCGTCGCCGGAACTGCTCCGGTGGTGGTGGTAACCGTTGGTCCCCCACTTCATGCCGTTCTCGCTCGGACCCCGGTACTCCATGTCGAGGCGGAACGGTTCGCCGTCGTTAGGATCCGACTTGAGGGCGGCCGCGCCGTAGTCACCGAGGAATAATTCATCCATTAGATCGGCGCCGACGCCGCCATAGAAGGTGAGAGACCGAGATTATTAGGGCTAACGAGCTCGTCGGAGCTCCATTGCTCATCGCTCAACCCATCGCAGGCGGTGCCGCTGTCGGAGTGGGATAAGACGTAGGGCGGCGGAGCCCAGGAGTTCTGGCGGAGGAGCACCGGCGAAGCTGCGGCGGAAGGGGTTCCAGTGGCGACGCCGAGCTCCAAGCCTGCTCTCACCACCACCGACTGCAACAGCGCGTCAGGGGCGAAGGCGTGCCGAATCATCCCCTGCTGGCCGTGCTCCTGCATCAAGAGCAGCCGCATGATTCTGTGGCGTTCTCCGAGTCCAGGGCTTGGATCCTCGACATCACTACCCTCGTCGCCTCGAAGCCATCCATGGCGAGCGTTTCGCCTTTGCCACTCGAAGCCATCCATGGCGGCGGCGGTGGGCAAATGAACGCAAGCAGCTTCTTTTCTCCACTTCCGCTGTTAAAGCCGCCCTGCAACCACCAGAAGAAAGCGACAGAGTATCAAAAAGCCCTCTTTTTCACCCTATCTCTCTTATCCTCTCTCATTCACAACCTCTTCGTCTTCTTGTTGCTCCGACTGCAACGCCGACGTCGTGTGCTTCCATCGCTTAGCTGCGGCTAGCTCGTTGCCAGAAAACCAAGGTAAAGCGGTAATGGCCTTTATTACTTTTTTCCGGAGACAGATCCAAGTGGCATCGCCATGGTCAGACCTGAGACCTCTGCACTCTCTCCCTTCTCCTCTTTTGCTTTTCTTACTGTCCGTTTCTCGTAGTTGATGCCATGGAGCTTCATATTACACCTCTGATGCGTTCAGAGTGATTCACAAATTTGACTTGCAATTTAGAAGATGACGGTGGAGCTGCATGGATTGTTGATGCATGCATGAGGATGGTAATCTACTCGCGGCTTAATGGCATGACGCACAGGGGAGATCATGGGGAGCTTAATTATCCATAATTTACTACAATCTATTTATTTCATGTTTAAATTTATAAAGAATAATATATATTTTATGAATTTTTAGTTTTATTAAATTTTAAGCCAATTATGTTGTTCAAATATAAAATTAAATAAATATACTTTATAAAATAAACATATAAAACTAGATTTAATAAGAAGGTGATGGTGCTGTCATGCACCCACCAAAACCTCTATGAAATATAATCAATGAGCCCACTTGATCGACTCTAGCTATGCGTGGGCCTACGTGTAAGTGTAACCATAGTCTACAAAATCGCGATCCTGGATCGTAGGATCGTACGATCCTGCGATCCTGGATCACAAAACGATCCAGAATCGCGCAGAATCGTTTTTTGTAGCAGGATCGCAGCAGGATCGGTAGGATCGGACAGGATCGGACAGGATCGTATAGGATCGGACAGAATCGGAATAGGATCGGAACAAGATCGATGAAAGCTTTAAGAGGTCATAACTTTTGACTCGGATTGAACCACGTGACCTATAATATATCAAATTGAAACTCGTTCAAAGATCTACAAGTTAGTTTTAAGATTGAATCCCAAAAAATATTGTTTAAAGCCTTTTCAGAGGCCCAGAAGATTATTAATCTTTTTTATTATTTTTTTTATCTTTTACATCGTTAGTGTTAGGGTTTTAAGATTATTTAAATATCTATTTAATTATTTTTTAGTTAGTTTTTGATTAATAATATTATGTTATATCTTTTTTCTAAAATGATGAGTCTTTAGATGTCTATTATCTAATAGGTTGACAATTAAATTGGATCATCTTGTAATAAATAGAATATTCTTGAAGTTAAACGTGATTATTTTCATTATAGTGTTAATAAAAATTGTATATTTTTTCATTTTAAGGGTTTTTGATAGGATCGTACGATTTTACGATCCGATCCTGACCGATCCAATCCTGATCCCAAATCGATCCTGTGTAGGATCGCGATTCTACGAACCTTGAGTGTAACCAAGAAAGACAAAGTCTCGAGTTTGGGGAAGTTGAAGAGTTTGGACTTTGGACGCTCATTTCCTTTAGGAAAAGTTTTAAAAACGCCCTTACCTTTTTATTTATTTATATAGTCATTTTTAAAAAAAATAATTTCAAAAAATATGAAAATTTCACATTACCGGTCTAACATCACATCGAAAGGTTTAGATGATGAAATTTCGGAATCGATCTTTATCCTTAAATCTTAAACTCTTATCCGATCTAGATAGAATGCTTATGTCAAATCCTAGGGTGTGAGAAATGACTCCAAGGCTTCAATTAACGCCAACAAACCCCTAAACTTTTAAGCACCTGGTAAAATTGCCCTTTTATTACTAAAATTAATTTAATTCAGTAATATAAGACATTAGTTCTCTTAGTAATCTGAGATATTATTTTTGTATTTCAGCCTATAGATATTAGCACTATTAATTTATTTTTAAAGATAATAATAACATGAATATATATATATATATATATATATAGAATGATATTTTGCTAAATTAAGAATAATAATAAAAGATATATACATCATCATCCTTTCACAAAGAAAAGGTAGTATATTATATAATCAGGGGGTAAAAATATAATAAGAGTTGAACTCCTATCATTTACTTTTCTATAAAGAAAAGTAAATGTATTATATAATTATGAGATCACAATTATAAGAGTTTAAAATTATTGATGATCCATTGATAATTTTAAAATAATAATTCGAACAGATATATTACTTCATTCTTTCATAAAAGAAAAAGTTAGTGCATCTACTTAAAGATAAAAGGAATAAGATTCTTTGTTTAAAAATAAATTATAAATAAAACTAAAAATTAGGGAAGTATTATTAGGCCACAAAAACCCTAAAATAAATCAAATAGAGAAAGAAATGGACAACTAGAAAACATTTTTAAAAGTAAAAAAAGAAATGGAGAACTAGATTTTTTTATTGTTTTTTATTTTAAAATACAGTTATCAAGATTGGTTGAGGATGCCCTAACAGAGTTCTGAATCTGATCCACCAAACCAAAATCTAGTCTTACAGATGTGTCGATAAAACAGGCAAATGAATTGCCATCCTATATTTTTAGTATGCACAGTAGTCTTCAACAAAGTTGGAGAAAGTAAGCCAAATTCTGCATTTGGACAACTGATCGACGGCAATGCCAAAAATGTGTGCACAAAACATTTACTCTTCTTTGATCCTTTAGACACCAACAAGAAGTGCTAGTTAGGAGCGTGAAAAGGGAGATGTGTGTTAGTTTGTCACAATACTGAGTGATCCAAAGACAGCTCAATATAAGTATAAAATTGTAGGGACTCCATCGTATTCTTCTTGATGAATCAAGTTCAATGAAGAACTCAAATAGGGGCCTCCCAATTGTACTTGAGCATAGATTCATACATAGATTGTTAATGATATTTGTGCTTGCTGCTCTTTGCAAAGGATTACAAAAATAAACCACCAGTTTGCTTGGATCGGATCCTCACTTTAATGGCCACTACAACTGCACTTAATTCCATCACTCTCCCTTAATGAGAAGTCAAAAAAAGCATTCTTCTAGTGTTTAATTAGCTTATTAATTACCATCTGCGAGAAGTACAAATAGGAGAAAAGAATCAAAGATCGTTCAGCAACCAATCAGTGCTGTTGCTGTCTAATTTGAACGAAATTATTTTCTAAACTTCTATATTTCTCCAACTCCTAAGAAATCAAAGAAGGGCAACCTCACGCCTTCGTTCCCGTGATGGTTTTTGCCTGCGTAAGGCAAACAGTTGAGAGATACTTGGCCCGTGCAAGTAGAAGCAGCAGATTCTATGCTGCTTCTGCGGCTATTGATGCTCGAATCAGTACCACTGCGTGCATTCGTATTCTTTGCCGTCGTCGTCGTCCTCCTCCTTCTCTTCCTCCTCTGAGAAGTGGAGTTTCGCAGTTCTCTCTGCTTCCTTGCCATGATCACATGCCACTGATTCTTCACTGCATTGTCAGTTTTTCCAGGAAAGAGCTTGGCAATGAGTGACCACTTGTTGCCGAACTCCCTGTGAGCAGCCAAAAGCAGCTCCTCTTCTTCCTCGCACAAGGCTTTCCTGTTGATCCTCGGATCCAACTGGTTGAACCATCTCAGCCTGCAGCTCTTCCCTACATGGCAAAAAGCAGAATCAAAAACTTAATTTAAATTTTTTTTTTAATAAAAATCTCCTCTCTTCCTTTTTGCTTTTTGATTACCTGATCTGCCCTGTAGTTTCTCAGCGATCAGGTTCCAATTCTGGGGGCCGTGTCTTGAGACGTGCTCCCGGAGCTGGGCATCCTCATCTGGCCTCCAATGGTCCCTAGCACAGAGCTTCTGCTGATGACTTGGTACTCTCTCCGTAGAAGGAGAGTAGTCCATGGACTCCTGCAGGAACGGAGGCGGTCGATTCATTTAGTTTCCTTCCAAGAAGCTGCAGAAGCAAGGTTGAAGATGAAAAGGAGGAATGGAGGAAGGCGTGAGTTTGACAGATTTATAAGAGGATCAAAGCCATAAATTTAATTGCTTTGTCTAGCTCTTTAATTAGTTTCTCTCTCGCTATCTATCAGAGCGATCATCAATTCCTTGCCATGTCCCTCTCATGACTCCTCTGCTTAATTACTTTGAGAATGACTGAGACCTGTGGCCTGTGGGTGGTGAGAATGTGTCAAAGAAGAGTGAGTTGGATCGAGGGAACTAATCAGGGACGCATGGAGTCAGTATTGAGTAAGACGGCGAGTCCATAAGAAATTAAGGAACAGGAACATAAACATAAAGAGATTGCCACCTCCATTTACACGACACGTGAAATGAGGCAGATAACCATTTTTCACAAAGAGATCCACGGAAAAAGGTGGCACATAAATTTTGTCCGTCTTTGAGATGCGTTGAAAAGTTTGCAGATCCTCGAGGAAAGCATGGAAAATGCTTATGAAGACGCGAGGTGGAGAAGCAAATTAGGACGTGGAGAGCAGAGGTGCATGCATGTGGATCGTACGAAGGAATGTTGGCGTCCGACCACTTGTCTGACTGTCTTTTTGACAGGCGGAAGATGGCAGCAGAGATACCTTTACTTTAACTGGAATGCACGTCAAACACATGCCGGCCATCAAGTGCATGCACAAAGCATTCTGTTAGGGAAAATTAAAAGCAGATTGATATTTTTGTCGGCTTTTAGGGAAGTTGAAACGCATTTTTTATGCCATTTCATGATCATGAACACAAGTGATTCACCTTAAATTTGATTGATTAGCGGGACACCATTTTACTAAACCATGTAAACAAATTTTGATGTACTTATCTCATTTTCTTAATACTTAAATCAAGTATTATATTTCCGAAATATCCTTCCTTTTTCTCTATAAATTTTGGACCAAATCAGATAATAAATTTAAAAAACTAGGAATTATATCAAATTAAAATCAATGTACTCCAATAAACCCTCTTAATATATTTATGTTATGTTCTCGGATCTATATTTAATATCCTAAATTAAAAGTAGTGAATTAAATTGAGAGCACGTCTTTAAATTTTTATTCTACCAATTTAAAAATTTACTGTTCTCAATTTATGCTATCAAATTCAAATTTGAAAATATAGATATACTAAGAGAGTTTTTAGGAGTATATTGATTTTTTTTATTTGAAGTGAGTTTCATCTAAAATTGGCTGTTCCAAAATTTAAAAAGTTTGATATTTGTCAAATAAGGGGAGTCCTAAGAACCCATTAATATCTAGTGTTACTTAGTGAGTATCATTGCCCTAGATCTTATAATGAGTTTATCACACATTTTATCGAGCCTTTGCGAGTCTAAAAATTTATTACTCTCAATTTATGTTATTGAATTTAGATATGAGTGCATGAATACATTAAGGAGACTTTCAGGAGTACGTTGATTTTTGTTTGAAGTGATTCAGAGTTCTCTGGGTTCATTAGTCAATTTTGAACAAAACTGACTAATAGGTCTAGATCATTTGAAAATTTTAAAGCTTGATATTTTTTGAATTAAGAAAGTTCTACGAACTCATATGTGGCATAGGTTATAAGTATTATTATTTTACGTCTTACAATGAACTTGTGATAAATTTTATCAACCTTTTGTAAGTTAAAAATTTATTATTTTCAATTTACATTATCGAATTTAAATCCAAAAGTATGAATATTTATTTTTAAAAACTATATTTATTTTGATTTAAATTGATTAAAATTTTTTAAAATAATTTGTCAATTTCAAACTAATTGAAGTACATCTATAGAAAAAAGAAGAAGAGTATGCGAGAATATGATACACAACTTAATTATTATTAAAGTTGAGTACATGATTAAAATGTAAAAAGAATATATCTGTGTAATTTGTCTTCCTCCCAAAACACAATGAAATCCAAATGATGAGCCACGGCTGCATGATGGCGACAGTTACCATCATTTCACTACCAAGCATACATTCGAGGGCACTCGAAATGATTAGTGCGTGGGTATTTTATCATGAGATCTGAGGGTTAAAATTTTATAAAGTTAGTGTGCTCGTCTTCCCCGCGTACTAGTCACAACATTCGGGATTGTAGCTCTCGTAATTTACCTTCTTCGTGTTAATCCTGGGACGGATTGACAGGGATGCTAAGGGCAAACGAATCGCCTTCTGCCACCATGAGAGTGCTCGAAAGCTCTTTCAAACGGCCGATGGTATCCACTTGAGGCATCCAAAAGCTTTTCTGAATGCCCTAATTGCATGATGCACACGAGAGCATAGTAATATATAATCTATAAAGGATGATATCATGTACAACCTCCACGGGTATCTCTCATAGGTGGGGCGTCCGGAAATTTGGGCACCTCACTTGTGAAGGGCGCCCACAACGGGTGCCCATGAGAATGTGTAAGATAACAATTCTTTCTCTTTATATATATATATATATATATATAAATAATTTAACAAATGTTAAAATGATTTCCTTATTAAAAAGATTTGTCAAAGACTATTTATTTTATTTTATGGGCACTATTTCTCATTTATGTAAACTATAAAATTCATCCTACTAATAATTTATCTGCTGTAGCTGTTAATTCTGTCAAACCAACAAATATCATTTCAATTTTATGTGGTTATCATTCTCAGACTTTTCTCTTTTATTCTCTAATCTGTACTACTATTATTCTTCAATATTTTTATTTTTATCTGTATACATTTTTTTGAAGTTTTCATTCAGTCAAAAGCCTTTTTTGTTCATGGATGCCTTTTTGGATTTTTGCCCAATATAAAATAATACATTAGAGCATTTGGAACTAGGCTCCCTTAATTCAAGATACAACTTTGCAAAATTCGTAGTGGTCGGTCGTCGGTGGACAGCATTTCAAGTTCCTAAGTAGGTTCGGTGGTGGGAGAAGACTGCGACTGAGTGATGTACGTGGTGCATCCGCCCACTCCACCGTTTCTTGTTAATTTTGTTTGTACAATTAAAACGTGGAGAAATTAAGAAAAATCCGAAAACGAGTTGAGTGGTCACTGTAAATGGGTCTCATCACACGACAATTGATGAAGGTGCATTTAAAATTAAGAAATTATCAAGAGGCCTACCTAATTTTAAATTTTCTAAAGAAAACCCTTGTTTGCCACTTAGCTCCTTCCGTCAATCGCGATAGCTGCATTCAAAGAAAACAACACCATCGTATATAAATATTTCCTATATTTATAAAATCAACATCACTGTTTTTCCTATATGAGATCGCAAGTCAACAGGAGACAACCGGGGAGGAAAAAATCTTAGATGTTTTAGTAAAGAAGTAAAGAAGAAGATGCTAGATTATTTATTAAATAATTTATTATAACTTATGTAAAATTTGAAATTGACTTTAATATAAAAGACCTAGCTAGTATGATAATTATTCGGCAAAAAAAATAATTAAAATCATGCAGTTTCATATAAAATCTCTCTTCTCTTGCTTTCATAAAAATTATCCAATGTTAAATGATTATTAAAAAAACCATTAAGATTAAGAGTTACCATGAGAAAATAACACCTGATGATTAGGAGTCATCAAAAGAAAATAACTCCCAAGAATTTATTTTTGAAAATCATCAGCATATAACCTCTATGTGTGTGTGTGTGTGTGTGGTACTTTCGTCATTAAGATATATAAGAAAAGAAAAGATAGGTAGGACTTAATCATGAAAAGACAGGTAGGAGAGAAAGAGCAAATAAGTTTTGTATATCAAGAATTTTATATATTATGGATTCGGATATATTTTTCTCTTAATTTTATAATTATAAATATTTTATATATTATGAAAATCAGTATATCCAAGTTCCTTTTTCACATTTTAAAGTTTTCTAATAATGATATCAAATTCAAGTTGTGGATATATATGATTTTTCATAAATTAATTTTCTGAATGGATATTTTAAGAATGGTGTCACGATGCCTAACAGATATTTTATTATTCTGGAGTTAGTTAATAATATAAAATTATGAATTAAATTTCATTACCTTTAATTTAAATTGATTAAATGTTTGAATTTAATAAATTCATAGTATGGTAGGTAATTGATTTGATCAAATCCATGATTTTAATTTGGAATTATATATTATGGATTTAGAGCTTTGTTAATCATCAAAGTGATCAACTATGTTAAATTATAATTCTAATATTTCATAATTACATATGAAGCAATATGAATGACATATTGTGGGACAATTAAAATTCATCGTTATAAGATATATATATAGATCCTCGAAAGGTGTATCATTGCTTATAATTAATGATCTTAAAGGATTTATTAACATACTTGGTAAATGTTTGTATATCTAAAGATGATATGCATATTATTGTAAGTATGAATATTAGCCCAACAAAATATGTTTATTTATCATCATTGTCATCGTAATACATTATTAAAGTTGATTTAAATTTGATCTATTAAATCTATTCGAAGTATTAATGTATGAGTTTGTGTAAATGTTTATAACTTTCAATAATATGTTTATCATGGGAAATGGAATGATTAAGTTCAATGGCCTGAATTATGTTGATTGGTTTGAACAAATCTCATTTCAACTAAGTGTTATGAGCCTTGATATGACATTGGTAATGGAAAAAAAGCCCACGGCCATTACGGAGACCAGTACGAAAGCTGACATGACTCTTTACGAGGCTTAGGTGTAGTCTAATAGGCCGAGTTTGAACTTAATAAAGATGACGATGGGAAAATGTGAAGCCATCTATGCCCAAGACTGACAATGTAAGGAAGTTCATACAATTGATTAAAGAATACTCATAATCAGATATTACTAACAAGTCTATTCTAGGACCTTAATCAGTGATTTGACAACTAAGAAATTTGATTGGTCTCATTCTATTCATGATCATATGACAAGTATGACAAATCTAGCAGCAACGTTGAAGTTGATGGGAATGGATGTGAGTGAGCCATTCCTAGTACAGTTCATCATCAACTTACTTCCTTCCGAGTTTGGACAGTTCCAGGTAAATTATAACACCATTAAAGAAAAATAAAACTTTCAAAAAAATTAAAGCTATGTTGATTCAGGAGAAGGGAGATTGAAGAAAATAAGGGATCACTCCATCAAATCATCAACTAATGAAAGAGCTTATAATAATAAGACTAAATCAGGCAAGAAGGATGAAAATAAAAGTAGGGCCTAATCTTAGGAAGACAGGATCTATTTAATACTCATTACATTTAGTCAAGGTTGTGTATTTATTAATCTTGTTTTGTAGGATATATTTGTTTTTTGGACTAACTTGGTTTTTTAGGAATTTTTCTACAAAAGTTCTTTAAGATGAACAATACCTGAGGTGCCTCAGTTTGGACTGGAGGTGTCTCGAGTGGATGAGAGCGGCTCCGTGAAGTCTATGTTGAAGATGGAATTTCAATGAGTTGAGGCACCTCAGTTCAGATTTGAGACGCCTCAAAAGGGATCCAAGGCTCCTTAGAGTGGATAAGAGGCGACCGCGACGACTGCAGATCATGGATGAAATTTGCTTTGTCTGAGGCGCCTCAAACGCCCTATATAAGGGCATTGCTGCCATGTACTCTCTGCAACACTTACTTCTACGATCTTCAAGCTCACACTCTTATTCAGTTACTTCTTTGTCTTCCTGCTGTGGCTCCACTTTGACACGACCATGTCCAACTGCTATTAGAAGAACAACGCCAATACACGAGCCAAACAAAGGTTCCACACTTGTGTTAGGTAATGAATTTACTTATTTGTATTTAATCAAATAGGAAGTGTAGGGTTGTTACACTTCCTACCCATATCTTGTACTCGATCACTCTACCCAGAGTTTACCGGTAGAGGGTACTAATGGATTGCCCATTAGAAATATCCAAGGGATCAGGGCCTTGCAGTAGGAGTCGTCGAAGACTCTGAAGCAAGTAAAACTGACCTATGTACGAATCTTGAGCTTTTTATCTTTTCCGATGCGCACGTACTCTCTCTCTCTCTTTCGAAAAGCGTTCTATTTTTTTTTTTAAAACACGTGATCCACCCCCCCTTCCCGTCCCACATGCAACGGTCCTACAAGATCAAGCTGTAAGAGTTGGGGGCAAACTGAGATAAGGGGGTTTAGAAATAGGTGACGAGATCTTGAATAAAATTCAATGATGGAGAGGAAACCTCAAACCACTTGACAGTTGTTCCAGGAAACAAGTAATGTAACCTAGAGGTGGCTTATGTGGTTGGTGCTCCAACATCGAAATTTGTATCCTATGGTCAGATGGGATACCATAAGATTGTTGGACCTCCTCATCCGTGACTCTATTATTTATAATTCGATGGGACTCATACCAATGGTTCGAAGAATTGGTGATAGCCATAAGATCAAGAAAAAGAGTACAAACCAAAAAGGAGCTAAGGGATCAAAAATAAATGTGGAAAGGACAACGAAATTACTGTATCACAAGACTCGGAGAAGAAAATGAAGGAAAGGGGAGCAAAAGAAGACGGTGTCACTTTTTGTTAACCTAATATACTTTGGCGGCAGTGCAGTAGTGTTGTTGTGTTGATTCATGAACCATTGGATGACGAGATCACTTCCCCACTATCAGATAGCTCAGCTAGATGATCACGATTGTGACCAAATCTTCACCATTAAAGTGCAACAGTGATAAGTTACAAGGTGACATATCAATCTCTGAAATAGTTCAAATGTTGTAGTCGGATGCAAAGATTAAATAGGCACCAATGCACCCCCACCGTTGGATCCTAGGTTGCATCAACAGTGACATTATCACACATCATTACATTCAAAGTAGTAAAGGGCCCCAACGGCCGAGGTGGTTACTATACGCCATCCATTAATGAAGCATTAAAGTGATCCAATCATCAGCATGATACGTGATCTCACGTATCACGTCCATTGAATACAAATGCAAAGTTCTCTCTCCTCGATGTCCAAAGTTCAACCAGCTATCTAAGTAAAATGTTGACATCTGAGTTTGACATTCTAGAATGTTTAGAAGGAATAGGCATATGACAACTTAACATAGTCTGGTCAGTCAGACTACGTCTCATTTGACTAGACATGAAGAGGAGACTTGTGATATAGCGGTTTCCTTTAACCTCCATGTGTCTTTTGGGTCAATGGTCAATGGTCAATGTTGAGTTGTCAATCAAAGTCAAGGTGGGTCAAGCATGACCCAAAGATGACCGGATATATCCTAAATAAGAATCAGGTCAGATCAAACTGACTCGAATGTTGACATCTAAATCCTAGCTTAGCCCCAGGTCCCGACACTATCTCTCAGTCTCCGCTTCCAATCCCGACATCTACCATAGCTTAGCTCCAGACCCCAACACTCTCTCTCAGTCTCTGTTTCTAATCCAGCATCTACCCTTACTTAGCCATAAGCCCCGACCCTATCTCTCAGTCTCGGTTTTCGATCCCAACATCTACTCTAGTTTAGTCTTGGCTTTCGATCTCGACATCTACCCTAACTTAACCCCAGGTCCCAACACTATCTCTCAATCTCGGATCCTGATATCATCTCTGTCTTGGCCATAGTCGTCAACACCCTCTCTCAGTATTGGATCCCAACATCTTCTTAGTCTCGGTCCAGATCCTTATTTTGTCTATTCTCAAAGTCACTTCACATCGATGTCACCCTTGTTCACCCTCAAGATAGGCTTATGTCATATATCGGCTCGTTGATAGTGGCTATAAATATTCGAGGACCCATGACATTCTAAGATTGAAGGAGCGCAGGGGCGTAGCTACAGTAGGGTAGGGCAGTGTGATCGTCCCCTGACATCTTGAGAAAAACTAATTAACATGGCAGAAAAAACATTTAAAAAAGCTTAGGTATAAATTCTAAAAGTTATCGACTTTTTTGAAAAATCCAATTAAAACACCAACTTAACCCTTTCTCATTGCTGAAGCTTGTTTTTTCTCTCTCTCTCACAGTCGAAGCTTTTCCCCCTTCCATCAAAGCATTTTTTTCCCCTTATCCCATCGAATCATTTTTTCCCTCTCCAATTTTCTTCTTTCTCCCTTAATTCTCTACTCTTTTTTCTCTATTACAGATTCTTCTGCCCCTACGGGCTGGCTCGGTTGGTAAGACGTATGACTGCTTACATCGGAGGTCTCAGGTTCGAGAGTCACAAGTCGCACACGGGGTAAAAACCTGGTCTGCTGGCAATCCTCTCGGCCCCAGGCGCCTTACCCCACCAATAAAACCGTGATTTACTCCCTCTGGACACTTGTGGGGCCGAGACCAGGGGATCGCTAAGGTGGCGGTTCCACCTTTTGCATTTATTACAGATCTTCTTCCTCTCCTAATTCCCATCTTATTCTTTCTCTAATCTTAATTTTGCCCTCAAAATCCTCCATCGCGCATTGCTTTCATTGTCATCTACGTCATTGTCGCTGCACGTCGCTACCAACACCGCTATCGTTTGCTACCAGTGCTTCCGTCATCGCTTCGTCGACACTTCACAACAAACCTCTTTTAATTGAGGTGAAGTTTTCTTGCTTCATCTTTTTCGATTACTGATTTAAGTGTTGAAAAAATATATAGTATTAATTTGCATATATTCATAATTTTACATACTAGTCAAGTATGTCAAATGTTTACAGATATTAAGGTTTTCCGTGCATTATTTGTTTTTGAATATGATTGCTACTTCCTAGGATAAATCTTCATTATTATCACGTTGAAACGTTTTATAAAGTGATAGATTTATAACTTTAAGAATTGAACGGTCATTTTAACGAGGTGAACACAGAATTGTTATTATATATGGCTTGTCTTGATCCATAAATTCATTCTCTATTTATAATAAGAGAAAATTACTTCAGTTTGTTCAATTTTATCCATCCGATTTTTCCACGACAGAGTTAATGCAACTTGAGCACCAACTTTATAATTTTATTTTTGATATGCAAAGTAGCAACCAATTTCTTGATGTTGTAGGGATTAGCCAGATTGTTAATAGGATGGATCAATCGAAGAGATTACTAAAAGGATGGATCAATCGAAGAAACATTGACTGTACCTTTTGGTATATTTATTTTTGAAGCTAGCATTGTTATTACTTGTTGTAACTGCAACTGTAGAAAGAATGTTTTCAACAATGAAAATAATCAAAACCTCACTTTAAAATAGATTGGGAGATGATATAGTAAATGATTGTTTAATATCATATATTGTACGAGATATATTTGATACCATTGATAATGAAGCTATGATTCAACGTTTTCAAAATATGAAATCTCGAAAAGTGATATTGTACAAACATATAAAGTTAATATATAGTTTTCATTATACATTTTCTGTATTCTATTATTTTTTTAAATTTATTGAATACACTCCTCCCTCCTAATCGAAAATCCTGGCTACGCCACTAAAGGAGCAGTTATGTGGTTGTCAGATCTAGTCTCTTAGATGCTTCCTACTGACACGTAGTGTTCATTGAATGGGGAGGTAACCAACAGTTATCAATTTGGTACCATCATCAGCTCCTATAATGATGATACTTTAGCCGACGTATAGATGCTCTATTGACAATTATATAGACACTCACAAAGATAGCTAGTGACAAAGGATTCTATTTTTCTCTTTAACTCTATCAAATTCTAATCTTCTTTTCCATCTTGGTCTTTCGGCAATACACTTCAAGTAAACCTTAACTTAAGTGTCGGAGTGGCCCCGAGATCCATTCCTCGATTAGTCGAACTGTTGAAGTGCTTTTTAGGTTCCTAATTCTCCTTATCAATGACCTCGAGAGGAAAAAAATAATTAACGATATTTTTTCAACCTCGGGTGACCGATCCGACCCCACGGAAGTTTCCCACCGGCTGTCAAGGTAAATCGGGAAGCGCTCGCGGTGGGCAATTTAGAAACCCAGCGTCCCAGGATTCGTGCCTTATTTAGAAGAAAAATTCATGCAAATACGTCGTAGCTTGGGATTGAATTGTAGATGCCTATGATAGTGACGGTTAGGAATGGGAGGGGAAACAGCTGTAAGCAAGCAAATCTTTATAACTATCGATCAACATAATTGAGAATATATTTTTTTTGAACTATTTCTATTCAAATAATGACACCACGCAATAAAGACGGTTAGGAATGGGAGGGGAAAGGGTTTGGCCTGCTTTGTTGAAGCATATCCTTTTGCTACACATTTTATGCTATGCTGTGATTAACAGGTTGATGGGCTTGCTTTTGCAAAAGAAAAGGCGGCGGTCAGTGGGGAGTGGGAAACACATGCCTCTGCATCATTCAATCAGCATCCATTCGTCTTGGCGTTTGATTGAACACAACTGCTCAGTGACGCCATTCAAAAGTCGCATGTGCGCGAGCCAACTTTATTTCGTGAAGTTCTATCGAAAACGTGGTTTTGAATATTCGGATTTATCAATCAAGTATTAATTTTTGAGTTTATCGATCGGACTCTATTAAAATTTTTCATCTACCCTAAGATAAATCAAAAGACACATACTAATCTTTTAAATTAGTCAGATGCGATGGGTCCGGGTGAGATTCAAACTTTGTTGGATTATTAAATTGCATATTGTATTTCGACCACATGGAATGAAACTAATAGAAAAAAATAATTAACGAAGTTTTTTCAATCTCGGACGATTAAATCGGCCTCACAAAGTTTTTCCAACCTCGGGCAACCGGATCGGTCTCACGGAAGTTTCTCACCGGCCGTCAGAGTAGTGGACGGTCTAGAAGTCCAGCGTCCTAGGGTTCGCGTCATATTTGGAAGAAAAATTTCTGTAAATACGCTATAACTAAGGGTCAAACCCAGGGGCGGAGCCACCCTTGGGATAGGGTGGGCTCCAGCCCCACCCCCTTTTTTTAAAAAAAAATTTAATAATTTTGATTATTTTTTTATTTTTGTTTGGTTAGTTAATCACAAATATATTAATGGGTAAAACATCAAATTAAAAATAAAATATCAGAATGATAAATTTTATAAAAATCATTATATTTATAAATTAATAAATATATTAATTCTAATTTGTTTAATATTTTTATCCTGAATTTGTCGATAGTAAAGTCTCTTTTCCACTCCGCAACATTATTTCTTTTCCTCTAATTTTACTCTAATCTATTAATTCCGTCGTTGACAAAGAGAAAACAAACATTGGTCACTCAAGAAATGGTCGACAAGGTGCTCGTGAGGGGGACATTGCCTCACCAGGCGATCAGGAACTGCTTCGTGTGCGACCACTTGCGACATCGGCGGAGCCAAGGGGGAGCGAGGGGGTGCGTAAGCACCCCCTTGCTCTGAATACATTCATGATATATATATATATATATATATATATATATATATATAGAATTGATTTTTCTGATCGGTCAGAGACCTCCCTGACCGATCAGACAGCTGCATGATCGGTCAACCTGACCAATCAGCCGTTACCTAATGCCGACGGGTTCATTGCTACCCGACGGGTTCATCGTTACCCCTAAGATTCATCGCTCACCCCCTAGGTTATAGTTTTGTTCGAGGGCGGCGGCCGAAGGCCGCTGATGATCACCGATGGTGTCCACCGATGATCACCGCGGTCCGTACCTAATCAATTATATATATATATATATATATATATATATATATATATATGATGTTTTAAATTTGTTAAATTTTTTTTATAAAATTGTCATTTGAAAAATAATTAATAAAAAATAATCAATTATTTTAATGCTAATGCTAATAATTATATTTTAGCGTTCTTTATTATTTCAATATAATTAATAAGTATTCTTTCCTTCTCTATAATATATTACAATAATCATCTTGAAACTGTATCATAATTCATAATTTGATGTCTAGGAATAATTACTTTATTGGTATGCATAAATTTTTATACAATAGTATTTTAGTCTTTTGATATATTTATTTGATAGAAAAAATATTTTTTAAAATTTTTTTTGAGCACCCTTTTAAATTTCTGTCTGGATTCGCCGCTGACTTGCGAAGCGACCGCATGCAAGGTGAATGCTGCCTCTCGAGGCAACTAGCAACAGCTTTGCGTGCAATCACTTTGCTAGTGGTTGCACGTGAGGTGACCACTGCTTTGTCAGGTAATGAACGACATAATTCTAGATATGCAAATATAAATTATATCTTATAATTTTATTTAACATAAATTAATATACCAAATCTAATTTTTTTCATCCTATAGAAAATCTTATACAAAGATGGTCACTTAATTTTTCTTATTTACTCATAATTCTTGATATTTCAACTCTCAAGATTCTCAATTCTGTCAGCCCTAGGTAATTTTAAATTCTGGCTACGCCACTGGTTAAACCATGGATGTTTGAAATAGCGACTAGTCGCTCTACCGTTGCACTATAATCCCGAAGGCGGAATGAAACTAATAGAAAAGATTGAATTTCTTGTTAGGCGAATTTAAATCAAATCTTATATATATCTAATTCACACCAAGTTAAATCAAGAAACTCATGCTTACGACGTGTCTTTCCAATTTCTCTTAACATGCTGTGCATTGCCATTTACAGAAGAATGCACGTAAATTTGAAAAATAATGACCAAATGACTCACTCATTTGGTGACGTTCCCTTTATATTTTTCTGGTCAATAGTATTTTTTTCATATACTGGTTTTTAATACATCATATTTCCGAAAAAACTAATTTAAAAATATTTTCTTTAATTCAGATTCACATAATTTTTTCACCGTGCGATATCGAGCATCATATTTATCATATCTCTTTCTACCATGCTACTATGAATGAGACTAAAATAAATGATAAAAGACATCGTTAGACTCTTTATAAATTTAAAAATTCATAAGATTTGAAATAGGTCCAATTAGATATATCTAGATCGACTAATATGTTTTGACCAAAACTCACTATTAGATCTCGCCTATTTGGATTTTTATAAACTTACAACTACTAAGAAGGGTTAAGAGACGAAAAAGTATATATGGTGTTAAACTTTGGTTCTGATCAAGTAACAATGCGAGCCTAGTGTCACGAGATCAGCACTATCACAGCCTGGTTTGATCCCAGATCAGGCCCAATGTGGGCTTGGTGTCGGAAGATCAGCACTACCACGGATCTGGTTTGATCCTAAATCAAACTCAACGTGGATCTGGTCTTTCAGAGACTAAGACCACCTTCTAACTGAAAGTTAGCATATCAGTGGAGTACCTCCGGAGAAGCCGAAATAAACAATGGAGGGCACTGTTAGATTCCTTGCAATCTTAGAAATCCACATATCTAAAATGGGTGCAATCAAACCTGTATAAGTCGATTAGTAAATTTTGACCGAAACTCAATAATTGACCTAGACTATTTGAATTTCTATAAACTTACAACTACTAGAAAGGGTTGAGCGAGGAGAAGGTACATATAGTATCAAACATTAGTTTTGATGAAGGAACATTGTATGCCTGGTGTTGAGAGATCGACACTACCACACGTCTAGTTTGATGGCGTATTAGTCTTCTAAAGACTAGGACAACCTTTTAGTTGAAAGTTAGCGAGTTGAAAGTTAGTATATCAGTGGAGTACTTCTGGAGGCTGAAATAAGCAATGGAGGGCACAATTTGACTTCTTACAACATCAAAAATAGGACTTAAAATAAGTCCAATCGAAGTTCTCCATGTACATTAATGAGTTTTGACTGAAACTCATTGATAGACCTAGATGATTTGAATTTTTGAAAAGTTGATACACAATAGAAGAGGGCAGTGCAGTGAAGGTATTTATGGTATTTATGCCTAGTTTTGATATCCCTATGATTGCCTACTTTCTGATGCCTTAATTTTTGACTTGGGTATCAGAACTAAGCCATGTTTGGTTTGAATCAAAGCTAGTTCAAAGATCTACATTTGTTACCGTAAACCCCCATAAAAACCTCATCTCATGCCCAAAAAAATCGCGTAAAGACTTTTTAGGTCCATTAATGTGTTTCGGTTATAACTCGTTAATGGACGTATAGAGCTCTAATCAGACTCATTTCAAGTGCTATATATTTCTGAAGGGCCCCGGAGTTTATATATGCCTAGAGTTATCAACTTAAAATCATTAATAATAGTGATTAGAAAGTTTTCAAAGTTTACGACTTTAAGAGAATTAACACATATACATAACTTATCATAGGGATCTCATAACCAGACAAGGAGACCATAAATACCTTTATTGTACTACCCTCTTCTATTATATATCAACTTTTCATAGATCCAAATCTCTAGGTCCATCAATGAGTTTTGGCTAAAACTCATTGATAAACCTAGAGAGCTCTGATTGGACCCATTTCATGTCCTGTGGATTATGTGAGACTGCAAGTGTTGGTGAAATTGACCTTCGAGGTTTTGATATTTATTTGACAATACGTTTAATGGACTCTAGTTAGGTCAAGGTTAACCAAATGACTAGCAAAAGTAAGAAGACTTGGAGGAGTGAACTTCAAGCAAAGGGAAACCCCTAAAAGAGTGAACGCTAGGTTATGAGAAGATTTAGAGTAGTGAACTCCAAGCAAAGGAAAAAATCTTAGGGGAGTGAAAATTAGGTTGTTAGAAGTCTTAGAGGAGCAAACTTCAAACAAAGGGAAAACTCTATGGGAATGAATCTCAGGTTGTGAGAAGACTTGGAGGAGTGGACTTCAAGCAAAAGAAAAATCCTAGAGGAGTGAACCATAGGTTATAAGAAGACATGGAGTGAATTTCAAGTAAAGGAAAATCCTAGGGGAGTGAACCCTAGGTTGTGAGAAGACTTGGAGGAGTGAATTTAAAGCAATGAAAAAAATCTTAGGGGAGTGAACCCTTGGTTGTGAGAAGTCTTAGAGGAGTGAACTCCATGCAAAAGGAAACCTTAAGGGAGTGAACCCTAGGTAGTGAGAAGTCTTAGATGAGTGAACTCCAAGTAAGTTTGACCGAAAGATTTCTAGTTGACCGTGTACGGTTGACTGGACCAATAGATTTTCATGAACCGAAGCATAGTTTTGCTAACACTATATTCCACTACTATTATTGTACATGTTGTGCTAATTTAGTATTGCATGAAGAGTCTTAATGGATCAGGCAATCAAACATTGAGCAGCGAAAGTCCAAATAGGTCTGGAGGACCAGATGTTTGACAGGTAAGTTAAAGTAAGCTCTTGGAGGGAGTGAGTGAGGTCGTGTCCTAATTTGGGATAAACCTTAGGCGATTATTCAACCGAAGAAACGAACGGAGGGTTCTAAGTCGAGATCAAGACAAACCTACTTGTCTATTTCATGTATATTCTGTTGGTGCCCCGGTTGGTTTTGATGTGATAAACCAAGTTAGGTAAGATCATGTTGTGGTTTTGATCCCTCTGTCTAAGTGTGCAGGAACATAGGAGTGGAGGAAGTCGAGCGTAAGACGCAGTGGATGAGAAAGATTGCATAGGGAAGTGAGCTGACGAGTTCGGTGCATCCGAGGGATGCGGAAGCTGCGGAAGAGTATGTCGGTAGAGCGAGAAGGATGTGTGCGACGTTCGAGGGATGAGAAGCCGGAAGGAAGGATGCTCGAGGGGCGAAAGACTGGAGTCAAGTTCGAGTGAGTCTAACTTCGGTTGGCCAAAAATCACCCAAGAAGACTTGCTCGTGATTGGTCAACAAATTGTTGACCAAACCTGACTCGGGCATCCCTATGCATAGGGCCGCCCAGGCTCTCGGTCGCCCGTATGCAAAGGGGCGCCCGAGCACTCGAGCGCCCATATGCATACAGGCACCCGAGAGCCTATTCTATCCACCAGCTACCCATTTGTGATCGTTGCGTACCGGATAATGCACAAGCCACGTGTCAGGCGCCCAAAACCACTCGGGCGCCCCTATAGTGCCACGTCAGCAAACGGATAGAACTGAACGGGACTATAAATAGGTCCCCAAAGCTCAGTTCCAAATCATTCATCAACTGCTTACAAATTGATTCTTGTTTTCTAACTTTTTGTGTTTCAAAGTTTGTAAAAGGCTTCTCCGTCAGAAGCAGATTTTCATAGTGAGCTTCAACCGTCTTGGATTAGCAATCACCTAGGTTACAACCAAGTAAATTTCTGTGTCTTAGCCTTTTACTAGTTTAATTTATTTATGTTCATTTTATTTTATTGTTTCAACTAATCTGAATTCTTTGTGAGCCGCACAAACGATTTATTTTATTTTACAACGGCAATTCACCCTCCCTCTTGCCGATCCACCTCGATCTGACAAGTGGTATCAAAGCCAGGACGTCGTAGAAGGACTAACCGCCAACTGTAGTAAAATTTAAAAAAATAGTTGGACCAGTGATCTACCCGCCGAAGTTTGAGGGGGGGAGCTCATAGAATGGAAAAGAAAAATGAAGGTATTTTTTACTACTGATTATGAATTATTACTAACAATGAAAAATGGTTTTTTAGTTCCAAAAGATAACGAAGGAAAAAATCAAGGAACTTGACTCCTAGAACAAAAAGGAACAAGCAGATGCGATAACAAATGGAAAGGCGGAATTCCATCTGTTGACTGTCTTTCCCAAACAAGATGTCAATCGAATCGAGAAGTACAACTCAACAAAGGAACTTTGGAAAAAGTTCCTAGAATTGCACGAAGGCATCTCAGAGGCAAAACAGGCACGACGAGACATCCTATGAAGCCAGCTTACCAACCTCCGAATGGAAGACGATCAATCAGTTGCCCAACTGCTCACCAAGGTAAAAGAGCTAATCACGAACCTTGAGAACCTCGGTGAAAAGGTGGCAAATCGTGATGCTCAATGGTACGCGCAAAATGCTTTCTCTAGAATCCCGGATTGGACCTCAATAATCGACGCATATTTTATTTCAAAAGACCTTGAGGTAAGTACTCTAAAACAACTATTTTCGATTTTAGAACTTCACGAATCTCGGTGTGTAGGGAAGAGCAGGAAAATGGACAACGTCGCTCTGAACGCAAGAAGAAACAAGATCGAGGATGAGTCGTCAACGGACGATAAAAATATGGCCGAGATGGGTAAAAGATGATCTCCGAAGAAGTGTACAATCCGATGCTATAACTGCAAAGAGGAGGATCATCTAAAAGATCAGTGTCCCAAACTCAAAAACTAGCCAAAGAAGAAGGCGGCGTTGAAAACCACCTAGGATAAGACCTCGTCTGATAAATCGGAAGCTGAAGAATACGCTGGACTTGCATTGATGGCAAGTCATCAAGAGGAGAGCATTGAAGAAGGGGGAGCTACACCAGAAGAAAGCAGTGACGAAGGGGGAGTTCCTCTTTTCAAAACCGACCCGGTACGTGAGGTATGTTTTCTCCCTCACGATCAATTATACTCTGGTATAAACGTAATGCTTAAAGCTAATCTTAAATTCGAAAAAGAAAATCAAAAATTAAAAATGAAATTGACAAATGTGTGTTGTTCTGATGGTTTCGATAAACTGAAAAATGATGTTGTTAATTTGAGAAATTTAGTTGAAAAATTAGAATTTGATATTACATATTTACACTGAAAGAAAAATAATTATCCTGATAATCTAAACTGGTATATTGAAAATCACAAGGGTTAACATAAAAAAGTGTCCAAGAACTATATTCCTGCGAAATATTTAATTAACCCCGTAGATAGGAACTTCTTTTTGTGGGATCAGTGTCGGTCGATAGAGGGGGGGTTGAATATCGACTCGAACTTTTTCGTTGAAATTTGTCATTCGATCGTCATTCTATCAAAGTGTAGTATGCAACGGAATATAAAATAAAAGCAAACCCAGGGTCAGTACGTCCAAGGCCTATGTACTCGGCGTAAGTCCACTATTGGTCTCCTTTCCGAAATTTTCGGAGGCGAAGAATACCCATCTTACAGTTTGATTACAATCACAAAATGATAAATAAATATAGCTCGTAAATAAAAGCAAACCAAACAAAAAATCTCAGCCAACTCTGGAAGTCCGAAGCACCGCGCACTTCTTCCTGGAGCCTCCTTGGTCGCAGAGCTTCGTCGTAGCGCTTTTGCTTTGCACAGAATCACTTAGTGGATGGAAAACTTGATGTCTTGAAGTGAGGGGTCGAACCCCTACTTATACTGTGCTCTGGGGCGCCTGATAAGCCTCTGGGGCGCCTAACAATGGGTCAAAACTTCATCTGTAGTAGTTGAATCGGTGCAGGGATAAACATCCCTTCCCAAGCGCCTAGGACCAGTCAGGCGCCTAGGTTACCAGGCGCCTAACTTCATTCAGGCGCCTAGGAACCCCTTTTCTCAGCCTTGTTTGTTTTATGTTTTCTCTCCTATCTTGCCTCCAACTCTAGGTACCTGCAAGACAATAAAACACATAACAAACATACAAATGATCTTATGCCTTAGTTTATTGGTTATGACTTTTGGATTTCAACCGAAATCCTAGGTCGAACCGACGCCTACTGTTCCCTTTCCCGGGGAACGTGTCCTCACCTACTCCATCCTGGAGAAGTTACCTTTTGCCAACCGGGACCTCCGGTTGGACTTTTACTCAGCCTCCGAGAACCCAGATCTTGAGATGTCCTACCTCAACCCGGCACCACTTCTGTCCGCGATCCCTGCTCGGCTAAGTCTTTTGCTCAGTCCCCCGGACCAAGACTTCGTGCTCGGCCTTCGACTCCCAGATCTCAAGACGTCCGACATTGACCCGTCTCCTCGCTTGGCTAAGACTCCATTGCCCGTTCCCCGACCAGGACTTCGTGCTCAATCCCCCGGACCAAGACTTCTTGCCCAGCTTCACTCACCAGGACTTTGTCTACCTAGCTTCACTCGCTAGGACCCAGCTTCACTCACCAGGATTTCTTCCACCTAGCTTCCCTCAGTAGGACCCAGCTTCACTCACCAAGATTTCTTCCACTTAGCTTCACTCACTAGGATTTCTTCCACCATAATGACTTCTTTGCTAGTCATCTTAATCCTGACTAGACTTCTTCTAACCTTTAGATAAGTATAATCTCAAACCTCAAGTCCAGTTTGGTTTAATCCCTTGGTCAACCTGACCAACCCTGGGTTTTATTTACTCTACCAAACATCAAATCCTGTTTGGCTAACCTTTTATCAAACTGATCAAACCTGGGTTTACTCTACCAAATATCAGGTCCTATTTGGCTTAACACTTGATCATTTTGACTAAATCATGGTATATTGTTACTACCAAACATCAAGTCATGTATGGCTAACCCTTTGTCACTTTGACTAGACCTTAGTATATTGTCAAACATCGAAACACTAGAGGTTGACTGTTCATAACTTATGCACTTTGCTCCAACACTTTTGGGTTCCTAAGTCTTTACTAGATTAATTTTTACTCGGTATATGTTTTAGTGCTAATAGTTTTTTGTTAATTTTTTAATATATTTTTTTCTCTTTCACTCTTTATTATTCACTTTCTTTGAAAAATAAATAGCAGCCAAATTTTAAATTGATAAAATCATGTTCATATTTTTCTTAAATACATGAACATCTTCTTTACTTACAGTGAATTTTTGAGATTTTATAATTATTTTCAAATTTTTCATAATTTTATGTTCGAAATTCAAATTTTAAATTTTAAAAATAGATAAAAAATTTATTTTCTCAGATCCAATTTTTCTAAATCTAGATATGACCACAGTAAAATTTTACTCAAATTTTTTTGAAGTATTTTTGAATTTTAAATATTTATTCTTTAAAAATTCTACACTATCTGTATTTGATTTATTTCTATACATAAATAAAGTTTTTAAAATTGAAAATTTTTTAACAAGATCAAAACACTATTTTCCACTTACATAAAAAATTTTAAAATTTTCTAACATATTTTCAATTTTCTATGAATTTTTTATTGAAATTTAATTTTTAATTTTGATAGAAAATTATTTTTATCAAATTCGATTTTGATAGAAAATTTTAATAATTTTTCTCTAAATTTTCTTATGTAATTTTGAATTTAGAAAATTTAATCTTCAAGAATTTTAATTAATGAATATTTGATATCTTTCCCAAATATTTCCAGAAGACATAGAAAATTTATTTTATTCTGAAAATTTTATCAAATATTGTATTACACTTGCACATCAAAAACATCTTAATTTATTTACATTTTCTATCTTTCCCTTTTCCTAGTTTCTTATTGTGCCCCAATTTTTGTTATGATCAAAGGGAGAGTGTAACTTAAGTTGAGGGGGAGGTTGTAGTTTTAATTTACAAATATTTCTTTTATGCTTAATTGTATTAGTTAATGTTATTTCTTTTAGTTTAACTCTAACTGAACTTGGGTTGATGCACAACAAAAAGGGGGAGATTGTTGGTGCCCCGGTTGGTTTTGATGTGATCAACCAAGTTAGGTTGGGTCCTGTCGTGGTTTTAATCCCTCTGTCTAAGTGTGTAGGAATTTAGGAGCGAAGGAAGTCAAGCGTAAGACATAGTGGACGAGAAGGATTGCACGAGGAAGTGAGCCGACGGGCTTGGTGCATCCAAGGGGCGCAGAAGTTGCAGAAGAGTACGCCAGTGGAGCGAGAAGGGCGTGCGCGACGTTCGAGAGACGAGAAGTCAGATGGAAGAACGCTCGAGGAGAGAAAGATCAAAGTCGGGTTTGGGTGAGCCTAACTCCGATTGGCCAGAAATCACCCAAGATGACCCGCTGGAGATTGGTCAGCGAGCTACTGACCAAACCTGACCGGGGCGCCCGAGTGCATATAGGCACCCATCTAGCTGTTTGCGACTGTTACGTACCGGATAACGGACAAGCCACGTGTCAAGCACCCAAAACCACTCAGGCACCCCTATAGTGCCACATCAACAAACGGATAGAACTAACCGAGACTATAAATAGGCCCCCAAAGCTCAATTTCAAACCATCCATCAACTGCTTACAATTTGATTCTTGTTTTCTAACTTCTTATACTTCAAAGTTTGTAAAAGACTTCTCCGCTAGAAGGAGATTTTCATAGTGAGCTTCATCCGTCTTGGATTAGCAACCACCTAGGTTGCAACCAAGTAAATTTCTGTGTCTTAGTCTTTTACTAGTTTAATTAGTTTATGTTCATTTTATTTTATTGTTTCAACTAATTTAAATTCTTTGTGAGCCGCACAAAAGATCTATTTTATTTTACAGCGACAATTCACCCTCCCTCTTGCCGGTCCACCTCAATCCGACATATTCATATCTATTTTAACTCTGTTTTGTAGGGTAAATATACATCTATGCTAATACTATTTTAGAGGAATAAAATATTATTTCGTCGATGGATAGAGTGGTTCCATCGATGGGTCCTCAAATCACAGAACAGTCCAGCTCAGCCTCGTTTAGAAAGGAAGCCTCGATTCCATCGATTGAAAGGTTTGATCAGTCGATGAATCCACCAATTTAACACAGCATCCAGCTTATCCTTGTTCAGAAAGGAAGCCCTGGTTCCATTGACTGAAAGGTTTAATCACTCGACAGATTCACAAATTTGACACGACAGCCAACTCAGATAGTTCAATCAGAAAGGTAAAATTTAGGTTTCGTCAACGAAAAGGTGGTTCAATCGACGAAACAAAGAGATTTCAGATCATGGAGTTGGACGTACATCAGAGCAAATTCATTCAGGTTTCGTCGACTGAATAGAAGGATCAGTTAACGGAATATAAAATTCTAGAATTGATGTGGTTGACTTCAGCTATAAAAGGAGCTGTAAAGATAAGGGAAAGCAATGATTCTGTACTTCTTTGTGCTAATTCTCATCTTTGTTGCACCTTCAAGTTATTGCTATTACTATGCCGGAAGACCCCCCGACAACTGCACTAAAGCCACATTTATATTGTCAGTATATTTAATACTTGTAATTGCATTTATATTCAAAGGGGATAGTAGTATTGTTGTTATCTTCCTTTCATACTTGTATTCGATCTCTCCTTCAAAAGTTTTTGAAGGAAAATTATAGTGATTGGTCATCAAACGTGATTAAGGATCGCAGATCTTGGAGTAGTAGTCAACGAAGGCTACAAATCAAGTAAAAACAAATTGTGTCTTTTTTATTTCTACTATTATGAATTGGTTTTATAAAAAAATGAATTTACGATCGAGATTCATCCTCTCCTCCCCCCCCTCTCCCTTCCCACCCTCTCGACTCCTATGGTCCTATAGCAAGGAGTTGAACAATGTCCTTCATTGCTTATTTCTGTCTCTTTGGAGGTGCTCCACCAATATGCTAACTTTCAGCTAGAAGGTGGTCATAGTCTCTAGAAGATCAGGCTCGTGGTAGTGACACCAGACATATATTGTTCTTTAATCAAAATCAAGATTTGACACCATTTATATTCTCCTCGCTTAACTCTTCCTAGTGATTGCAAGTTTATGGAAATCCAAATAACATAGATCTGTCCACGAATTTTGATCAATCCCCACTGATCGACCTAGATAACTCTGATTGTATCCATTTCAGATCGTGTGAGTTTCTGAGGATATAAGGAGTCTAACGGTATTCTCCATTGCTTATTTCAACCTCTTCGGAGGAGCTCAGGTGGTCCTAGTTTCCAAAAGATCAAGCCCAATGCGGGCATGATTTGGGATTAGACCAAGTCTGTGATATTGTTGATCTCCCGATATCGGACCCGCATTGTTACTTGATCAGAATCTAGTTTTGATATCATATGTAACTTCTTCTCACTCAATCTTTCTTAGTAGTTTCAAATTTACAGAAATTCAAATAGCCTAGGTTTATTAGTGAGTTTGAGGTCAAAGCTCACTTATCAATTTAGATAAGTCTGATTGGATTCATTTCAAGTCCTATGGGATTTTTAGGATATAAAGAATTTAATGGTGTCATCCATTACTTATTTCAGGAATTGTTCATGATAGCATTGTATTTATAACAACAAGAAGAGATATGGTAAGTACGGAGCCCAATGTCATATATGTTGGAACTTGGATGGCTAGAGAGGGGGGGTGTGAATAGCCAGACACACAAATTACTTCGCTTCTTTGAAACTTTCTTTCTGCGATCAAAGTTAGCAGCGGAAACAAAACACAGAAAGAACTAAACAGAAATAAACTGAGCAAACTAGTCGCTAACAGAGGGTTTACAAGGTTCGGGGATAACTTGCCCCTACTCCGTGGCGTGCCCGTGAGGTGGGTGATCCCTTGATCGTCGGTAGATCAAGCCCCGGAACTCCGGATATAAAAGTCTCCTTCTCGGTGGAGAAACCTCTTCACAATCGTCTCAAGATGATATGAGATTAAGTACAGGAGATCACGAGAAGAGCGCTCACACAAATGTAGCAGGAACACTTAAGCACGAAGCTATACAGAGAGCTCAAAACAACCCAGCCAAACCCTTCACTAGTTTTCTGTTCGTTCTACTTCTCTCCTCTGCATCCCAGCTTCTTGTTAAGCGTCTGCTCACCGGCACGTCTGCAACCTCTGTCACCAACCCACTGACCTCGCTCAGTCCACTGAACCCTCTTCAGCCGAGCCTCAGGTCAGTCGTCAGCTTCGCCAGCCAGTTGCCAGCCCGCGCCAGAAGCCATTGAAACCTGCGAAGGGAAAATGGACAAACCTGACCGAAGCGAAAGTCGCCACTTGACCCTCCTTCTTGGTTTGAGTCATCCCTGTCTCACCTGCACACTTATCAGATGATTAGCAAAGCATATCAAAAGGATTCAGCAGAATAACAGAAGTGATCAGAGTGATTCAGAGCGATCTGACAACGTTTTCAAATTAAAGTTCAGACACTGATCGATCGGTCGCCAGACCGATCAGTGATGACCCTGATCGATCAGGCTACCTCCTGATCGATCCCCTCCTGATCGATCAACTCTGTGATCGGTCACACTGACTGATCAGGGATCGTGGATCGGTCACATTGACCGATCCATTCGCTTGCTGGGTTTTCAAGCCACTACCCACCAACCAAAGCAATTGATCGGTCCCATGACCGATCAGGTTATGCCCTGATCGGTCCAAAGGACCGATCAAGCCACCTCAGGACCGATCAGGACCCATCCTGATCGGTCCAGGAGAACTTTGATCGGTCCAAGTGACCGATCAGGTCACTTGGACCCTTTCTCCAGCCTCTTTCTGATCCCTTGCTGATCGTTCACCAGAACGATCAGAAATCACACAGAATCATTCTGTTCTCCTTCTGATCGTTCACCAGAACGATCAGACTCCCTGGATCGGTCACCAGACCGATCTATTCACAAGGTAAACCGTGCCAACTCCTGATCGGACTCCAGACTGATCCAGCCACTTGGCTAACTCATGCTCAGTCAGCTAACTTCACTCGCTAGGACTCGGCTTCACTCACCGGAGTTTTCGTCACCTGGCTTCACTCACCAGGACCCGGCTTCACTCATCGGGGTTTCCGTCACTTGTCTTCACTCACCAGGACCCGGCTTCACTCACCGGGGTTTTCGTCACCTGGCTTCACTCACCAGGACTCGGCTTCACTAACCGGGGTTTCATTCAACCTAGCTTCACTCACTAGGACCTGACTTCACTTACCAGGGTTTCCTTCACCTGGCTTCACTCACCAAGACCCGGCTTCACTCACCAAGGTTTCATTCAACCTAGCTTCACTCACTAGGACCTGACTTCACTCACCAGGGTTTCCTTCACCTGGCTTCACTCACCAGGACCCGGCTTCACTCACCGGGATTTCAGTCACCTGGCTTCACTCACCAGGACCCGGCTTCACTCACTAGGACCCGGCTTCACTCACCGGGATTTCAGTCACCTGGCTTCACTCACCAGGACCCAGCTTCACTCACCGAGGTTTCCATCACCCGGCTTCACTCACCGGGATTCGTGCCCAGTCCCCGACCAAGACTTAAGCCGAATTTACTCAACCAAACTTAAATCGGTGTCAACACCAAAACAACAATCGGGTCAAACTGCATCAACAATCTCCCTATTTTTGTTGTTTGACAACCCGATTTAAGTTTAAGTATTGGTGATCAATTGAAGTCAAATTTTCATTATCGCAAGGGAATCAAAGTCCTCCCCCTACAATAATTAAATTTGTAACAAACCCAATAAAACCTAAACTTAATCAATCATTCTCTCCCCCTTTGTCAAATATCGAAAATGGTATGGTTATTAAGTTTTAACATAACTCCTCCTTAAACAAGGGTCTCTTCCCAAACCCAAAATAAAACCGAAGGATAATTTTTAAATCGCATATGAGAGGCATATACCATGCCAACAATGTATATGCATCATATGACAATAAGTAACGCAGCTTCATCAGACTGATGATTGATACAGAAAAATTTCTGATTTATCTATGGACCGATCAGATTTCAGAAAAATTTCTGAAACTCTGATACGTTCTAGATCAGACTGCATTAACAAGTTGATATTTCAGAAACAGATTTGTTTTGATAACCAAACCTCATTCCACAACAGGGGTGTAGACTACATTAACACTCTATATTTTAGAAAAATTTCTGAGAATCAAGTCCTTAAAAGTTCCTAAATAGATTTGTATGATCAAGTATGTTATGTTCCCAGTATGATCAAGTATGTTATGTTCCCAGTATGTTCTTTAAAAATTTCTTTGATCAGGGTACCCGGATAATGAGTCTGATCGGTCTCCGTGACCGATCAGAAGTCTCTTGATCGGACTACTTAAACTGATCAGATGGATGCTGATCGGTCTGCTTGACCGATCAGAGGGATCCCTGATCGGTCTATGGATCGATCAGGTTAAACACAGAAAGTTTTTCTAAGAAAGAGGTGATTCCTGATCGGTGTTAGATTTCAGATGAGATTAAATTTCAAATCAGGGAGAGTTTCTGAAACATTCCAGAAACTTTTGTGTCAAATACCCCTTTCAAACTCTAAACCAAACAAATTTAATTACATTGATTCTAAAAGGTTCCCTTAACTAAAATGTATGCCTGTTTCCTTACAGATTTCAAAATTTTGATACAGGCAATTAAAAACATGATACAGGCAGTTAACCAAAATATATTCATGTATTTATTTAATTTAGAGAATTTCAGAAAATTTAAATTATAGATCACAAAAACATGAAGTTGTCTAAATTCTCTAAATGTAGGCAATTCCAAAGAAAACCTAACTTAGATCAAGTGTAGTGAATAACAATCCTCTTGTTGGAGTGAATAACAATTTATCTTCGATCAAGTGTTTGGAGCACCCACCATCAACAACCCATGTTGATAGATGCTCCCCCTCAACTAATGTCTATACAATTCGAAATATGGAGGTTTTAGGTACCCAAATTTTGGGACCTAATGTATCTTCAATACATGATTTTGGCACCCATGTCTTAATCACTTTCTTTCTAACTTTTTGAACCCTAGAAGCATTTTGTGATTTAAATTGGGTTCTTGACATCAATGACATGAAACTTGGTTCTTTAGGTTGTTAACCTAAACCAACCTTGCTGTAAACCGCTTTTTGAGAATTTAGAATCATGTCTAAAGTTTTAGAGCTAGTTGAAAACTTCTCAAGAACATTTTGAGATTTTCAATTTCGCTCCTCAATGTCTTGTTTTCATTCTCAAGGGACTTATCAGGCAAATCATTAATATCATGATACTTAGATATTTTCAATTCTTCTACTTCTAATTTCAAAGATTTAACCTTGTTCTTAGATTTCTTTAACAAATTAGTTAAGCATGCAATGGTTCTATAACATTTATCTAACTTGGGAGAAATTATCTCTTCATCATCCGAAGATGATGAAGCCGCGGTTGAAGAGTCCCTCGATTCATCACTACTTCCTTCATTTGAGTCCTCTATTGTCATGAAGGTCATGTGACATGTGTTCTTCTCCTCCTCCTTTTCTTTCTTCTTCTTCTCCTTCTTCTTCTTTTCTTTGTTCCCTGCCACCAAAGCAATACCCTTCTCTTTTGGGCTTTTGTTAGCAAGTTCATGTAATTTCATTTAACAAAATAAATCTTCTAATCTGACACTAGAAAGATCCTTAGATACCTTGTAGGCATCCACCATGAATGACCACAAGGCATTCCGAGAAAAGGATTTAAAAACATACCTTACAAGGTCGTGGTTCTCGACCTTCTCATCAATGAAATGCAAACTGTTTAGTATTTCTTTGAATCGACCATGGAGTTCACTTACCGTTTCGGACTCCTTCATGGTGAGGTTTTGAAGTTGGTTGAGGAAAAGATCCCTCTTGGCTATCCTTGAATCTCTGGTTCCTTCATGGAGTTCAATAAGTTTGTTCCAAAGATCCTTAGCACTGGTGAAGGGACCAACTTTAATAAGTTGCTCCTTGGTCATCCAACACTGCAGGGTGACCACAGCTTTTGCATCGGCTTCTCCCTTCCGGGTTTGCTTAGCCGACCACCTTAAAAAGTCCAGCTCTTTTCCCTCAGCGTCTCTTGGAGGGGTGAAACCCTCTTTCACAGAGAACCACATACTGATATCCATCTTGAGGTAATATTCCATCCGTGACCTCCAATATTGGAAGTCGGCTCCATCGAAGAATGGAGGTCGGTTGGTGCTGAAGCCTTCCCTCATAGCCATCCTTGTAAGCTCTTCGGATGTTAAGCCGTTGGCAAGAGCCCCAGGCTCTGATACCACTTGTTGGAACTTGGATGGCTAGAGAGGGGTGTGTGAATAGCCAGACACACAAATTACTTCGCTTCTTTGAAACTTTCTTTCTGCGATCAAAGTCAGCAGCGGAAACAAAACACAGAAAGAACTAAATAGAAATAAACAGAGCAAACCAGTCGCTAACACGGAGGGTTTACAAGGTTTGGGGATAACTTGCCCCTACTCTTTGGCGTGCCCATGAGGTGGGTGATCCCTTGATCATCGGCAGATCAAACCCCGGAACTCCGGATATAAAAGCCTCCTTCTCGGTGGAGAAACCTCTCCACAATCGTCTCAAGATAATATGAGATTAAGTACAGGAGAGCACGAGAAGAGCGCTCACACAAATGTAGCAGGAACACTTAAGCACGAAGCTATACAGAGAGCTCAAAACAACCTAGCCAAACCCTTCACTAGTTTTTTGTTCGTTCTACTTCGCTCCTCTACATCCCAGCTTCTTCTTAAGCGTCTGCTCACCGGCGCGTCTGCAACCTCTGTCACCAACCCACTGACCTCGCTCAATCCATGAACCCTCTTCAGCCGAGCTTCAGGCCAGTCGTCAGCTTCGCCAGCCAGTTGCCAGCCCGCGCCAGAAGCTGTTGAAACCTGCGAAGGGAAAACGGACAACCCTGACCGAAGTGAAAGTCGTCACTTGACCCTCCTTCTTGGTTTGAGTCATCCCTGTCTCACCTGCACACTTATCAGATGATTAGCAAAGCATATCAAAAGGAATCAGCAGAGTAACAGAAGTGATCAGAGTGATTCAGAGTGATCTGACAACGTTTTCAAATTAAAGTTCAGACACTGATCGATCACCAGACCGATCAGTGATGACCCTGATCGATCAGGCTACCTCCTGATCGATCCCCTCCTGATCGATCGACTCTGTTATCGGTCACACTGACCGATCAGGGATCGTGGATCGGTCACACTGACCGATCCATCCGCTTGCTGGGTTTTCAAGCCACTACCCACCAACCAAAGCACCTGATCGGTCCCATAACCGATTAGGTTATGCTCTGATTGGTCCAAGGGACCGATCAAGCCACCTCTGGACCGATCAGGACCCATCCTGATCGGTCCAGGAGAACTTTGATCGGTCCAAGTGACCGATCAGGTCACTTGGACCCTTTCTCCAACCTCTTTCTGATCCCTTGCTGATCGTTCACCAGAACGATCAGAAACCACACAGAATCATTCTGTTCTCCTTCTGATCGTTCACCAGAACGATCAGACTCCCTGGATCGGTCACCAGACCAATCTATTCAAAAGGGAAACCGTGCCAACTCCTGATCAGACTCCAGATTGATCCAGCCACTTGGCTAACTCATGCTCAGTCACCTAGCTTCACTCGCTAGGACCCGACTTCACTCACCGGAGTTTCCATCACCTGGCTTCACTCACCAGGACCCGACTTCACTCACCGGGGTTTCCGTCACCTGGCTTCACTCACCAGGACCCGACTTCACTCACCGGGGTTTCCGTCACCTGACTTCACTCACCAGGACCCGACTTCACTCACCGGGGTTTCCGTCACCTAACTTCACTCACTAGGACCCGGCTTCACTCACCGGGGTTTCATTCAACCTAGCTTCACTCACTAGGACCTGGCTTCACTCACCAGGGTTTCCTTCACCTGGCTTCACTCACCAGGACCCGGCTTCACTCACCGGGATTTCAGTCACCTGGCTTCACTCACCAGGACCCGGCTTCACTCACCGGGATTTTCGTCACCTGGCTTCACTCACCAGGACCCGGCTTCACTCACCGAGGTTTCATTCAACCTAGCTTCACTCACTAGGGTTTCGTGCCCAGTCCCCTACCAGGACTTAATCTGAATTCACTCAACCAAACTTAAATCGATGTCAACACCAAAACAACAATCGGGCCAGACTGCATCAACAGCTTCCTCATTCATACAACCCATATTAGATTTTAATGGAATTAAAATGGATTTAGGGTTTGCCTCGTTTTTCTTACCCAATGGACACTTGTCCTTACAGTGTCCCTTTTCATTGCACCCAAAACAAATGATGTGGTCTTTTGATTTTGCTTTGGTGGAGGTACTCGTAAGGTTGACTTCCAAGATCTCTTTTTCATTTATCTTGGCTTTGTCTTCAACCTTGGATGCTTCTTTTTCTTCTTCATCTTTCTTATTTTCTACTTGAGCCACTTCATGATCATTTTGACTTATCTCTTTGGGCTCTTGTTCTTATATATGCTTTAGTTCTTCTCGTAGAACCATCTTGACTTTGCTTCAAAATTATCTGCATTCTTGTATTCCCCTACACAACTAATCATATCATTAGGTAAAATATCAATTAAAATAATTAAAATTGATATTACCTTCTCGTTTGCCTCCGATCATGATCGTTGTTCTTCCGTCCAATAACGTGGTCAGAGTTTCTTCCTATGCTTGTCTCTCGGGACTTCAAATGGTTCTTCGATTGTCATACTTGTGTCCCAATCCGTCTCAAAGAAGGTCTTCATCTTCACCATCCAAAAAATGATGTCGTATAGTCCTCCTTCAAATTTTAGTGGAACCGCAAAATCCGTCATCTTCTTTACTTCCTCGGTGGTTAGTCTGATGGAGAGCGACCTTCGCTCTGATACCATTTGTTGGGGATCGAATGACAGCTAGAAGGGGGGTTGAATAGCGTTGCCCCTCAATTACTCGATTTTTTTTCCTATAGTGTTAGTTTGCACAACGGAAATATAATTAACTAAAATACTAACAAGAAAAGACAAACTGATTTACGTGGTTCAGAGATAAAACTTCTACTCTATAGTTGTCCGTAAGGTGGACGATCCTGATCCGTGGTTAGATGATTCCCCGGACAACCTTCGACTATGCTCAACCTTCTTGTGGGTGGAGAAACCTCACCACAACCTCTTCCAAGACCACTTGGAACTGCACAAGAACTCTAGAGCACTAGTAGATTACTAATAAACTTTAACCAAGCTTATTTTGTTAACCTTGCTCAACCAAACTGAGTTCTCTTAAATAGAACTCGTTTGCTGATCCAGCCGTTACCAGTCGACTGGTGCTATAATACCAGTTGACTGACAACTGTCGAATTTGAACATTATAGTCCAACGTTCGAATTCAGCCGACACCAGTCAACTGCATAGAAAGATTAGTCGACTGATCTTTCTGTGACCTCAACCAGTTGACTGATCTCATACCAATCGACTGGGAAAACTCTAAATCCCGAGTATATTTCACTCGCAGTCGGACCCTTATGACTCATTTGTCTCTTCTTTGTAATCTTGACTATTGCCTTCAAGCCTTCTTCGCTTTGGCTCTCGTCCCTCGGATGCATACAAGCCCGCGACTCATCCTCATGTCATCCTTCGCATAGGTCTTGAAGTGTGCTTCCCTCGACTCATCGTTGCTCCCTTATCCATGGTTCCTCGGATGCACCATCCTTCACCGGACCTAAGCCATCAAGTTGAGTCATATGTGTATCCTGCAAACCTACACACTTAAATATATATATCAAATATAAGGGTGAGTCGAACTTAAATCTTTTGCTCAAATATTAAAATACATAATTATACGGACTATAGATTACCTCAATAATGAAGAGATCACGTCCATCCAAATTATGAAAATTACTTTGGAATTAGATTTGTTAAACATGGGGTTCAAATGCATTAAAAATTGACATACGAAAAGTTATATTGACGAAAAGAATAAAATAGAAAAATCACTCAAATCAATATATCTTTTAATATTTTTAAAAATATGATACATGATTTTAAAAAATTTTAAATTTACTTGCCCCTACTGAAATATCGGTAGAAATTTCATAAATTTCTTCCTGCAAAGTCACAGTACCGACGGCCATAATCCCGTGCTTGTTTTTTTCTCCTCTTGTCGTGATTTTGAAATGATTAAATGTTTGCATGGCTTTCTAAATTGCAGTTTTATGAATTATAATGGAAATATTATTAATGGCCGTATATTAGTATTATGGGTTTATGTTGAAGATATATTTCATCTGGCTGTATTTTACGACTGACGATATTGAGCCACGCCATTTGAGATTAACGAGATCACCTCTCCAAATGGAAATTTTACCTCAAATGAACTTGGATACTAACTCTAACCCACACCGGGGTTACAGACTTCAGTCTTCTGGCTGTATGGTCGGTTTTCGGAGCCAATAATAAGAAGGTGTCTTCTGGGCACAATTATAATGGGTAGTTTGCTTCCCCATATAAGCTGAGGCTTGACTGACGAGGGGGAAACGTTACGACCCTATTCTTCTCCGGCGGAGAAGCATACCGCAGAGTTGCCTTTATAAATTATAATTCTCACTCAACTTACGCTACGTTTTCTTGGTGCCTTCCACACCGTCGCCTTCTCCTTCGCTCGCCATTTCCGAGCCGACCCCTCCTCCTTTATCTCTGCCGATCCGATCCCTTCGCTCCTCCTCCTCCTCCTCCTCCTCCTAGTCCGTCGTCGTTTCCGATCGTGGGATCTGCTTCGGAAATGACGGAAGCGCAGAGGAGGCCGAAGACCAAGATTGTGTGCACTCTGGGCCCGGCCTCGAGGTCCGTGGAGATGGTCGAGAAGCTTTTGAAGGCGGGGATGAACGTAGCCAGGTTCAACTTCTCTCACGGATCCCACGAGTACCACCAAGAAACCCTAAACAATGTCCGCACCGCGATGGAGAACACGGGAATCCTCTGCGCCGTCATGCTCGACACAAAGGTCTCTTCTTGCCACCGGTTATGTTCGTCTCGTCAACGAATCGGCGCGTCTCTCCTTTTTTCCACTATAGATTCATTTTTTTAAAAAAAACAAAACCTTTTTTGTCGTTTTGTGATTAGGGTACGACTGAGATGAATAGATTTAAAGATCTAATGTTTTTAAATATTTGTTGTTGTTGTTTACTTAGTAGTCTTGAATTTCACTCTGATTTCTTATGTGTCGTCCTTGTCTAACTCTCGATTATCCAGTGACTGTCTACTTGTTTTACTCTTGCTTGTTATTTCACAATTTGGTGATCATTTCTACTGTTTGCGTTTGAAAGCTTAAAAAACAAATACAATTTTTTGATGAACCATATCATATAAACTTAGATAAGACTCGCTGTTGATGGACTACTGTTGGTATAATCTTGATCTATCTGATGCTTAAAAGGAAATTTATGGTGTTAGATGACAAATACTCAGTCAAAACACACCTAGATAAAATTCAATGGAGGGACAAGATCGCACAAACATGGCATAGAAGGGATAAGATATGATGTATTTGACTTCAAAATACTTGGGCTCACAATTGTTCATCTTTTGTTGTAAAGAAGTAAGATTTTGATTAAATACTAACACTTTGTTTCGACTTTGGACGCCAATATGGTATCTTGTTAGAAAATGTCTGTGTCAAGCCCAAAAGAGTACCCATCAGTGAGATAACCTAATTGTATCTGTTGTATAAATCACTATACAGATATATTTAGGAATCTAGATACTTGGTCTAAAGATGGTCAACACTAATAGTGTTTCATTCTTTTGATTGATTTTATATATCATTTTAACATAAAATATAATACCTTTTATTAGCTTACTTAGGTTGATTAGAGCTTCCTACCTCATGTTTTGCACTTTTCACATAGATGGCAGGAAGATGATTTTTATTTTTATTTTTTATGAAAGGTTGTATTGATTTTTTAGATGCATTTTAATAAATGTTAAATGCACATCTCACTTGTGCATACTGTCATTTCTTACCTTTGGTATAAAAATTGCACTGCCAATTTCCTGTGTTAGATAGATTTGCACTTTAGACAAAATGACAACAACAGGTAAAAAATAACAACACTAACTTAATAGATTGATTTTACTAATATGGCAATAGAAGGAAAATGTGAAATTTGGAAAAGGAGTTTTCTTAGATTCATGGGCATGCTTATTTACTACGCGGTGAAGTTAATTTGATATACAAGAAAACATGTTTGTATGTCATTGTTCTTACTGTCTTCTCATTTCTACAAGCTCAAATTCAGACTATCTATAATCCCGGATCAGATAGGTTTGGATGCTGTAATATTGATTGATGTTAAATAAATAAAGAAAAAGATAACAGGAAACTAGAACAAAACTAACTTAATAGGTTGATTTTATTAACACAACAGAATAAAACAGGGAGTTTTGAATGAAGTTTTCTACTGATACGTTTGCATACTTGTTTATCTGCGAAGTTAATTTGATATGCAAACGTCATTGGTGGTGTTTTTGTTACAATTTCCATGACAATTGACAGGGTCCAGAGATACGAACTGGATTTTTGAAAGATGGCAAGCCTATCCATCTAGAACAGGGTAAAGAAATCACTATAACTACAGATTACAGCATAAAGGGAGATGAGAACATGATATCTATGAGCTACAAAAAGCTAGCAGTGGATTTGAAGCCAAACAGTGTCATTTTGTGTGCTGATGGAACTATCACTCTTACAGTACTTTCTTGTGATAAGGATGCAGGACTTGTTCGCTGCCGCTGTGAGAATTCTGCAATCCTTGGTGAGAGGAAAAATGTTAATCTTCCAGGAGTCGTGGTTGATCTTCCTACTCTAACTGAGAAGGATAAGGAAGATATCCTCAATGGGGTGTTCCAAACAAAATTGATATGATTGCTCTGTCTTTTGTACGGAAAGGTTCTGATCTTGTAGAGGTCAGAAAAGTTCTTGGCGAGCATGCCAAGTCAATTATGCTAATGTCCAAGGTATGTTAATGTTTCTTAACTTCCTGTTTTTTCTGTTCTGATCACAAAGGCTCTTAATCACTGATTACACTCAGGTTGAGAATCAAGAAGGGGTGGCCAACTTTGATGACATTCTTGCAAATTCAGACGCTTTCATGGTTGCACGTGGTGATCTGGGTATGGAAATTCCTATTGAAAAAATATTCTATGCTCAGAAGGTGATGATTTTCAAGTGCAATATACAAGGAAAACCTGTTGTAACTGCGACGCAGATGTTGGAGTCTATGACTAAATCACCACGACCAACACGAGCAGAAGCAACTGATGTTGCTAATGCTGTTCTAGATGGCACCGACTGTGTGATGCTGAGTGGTGAAACAGCTGCAGGTGCTTATCCGGAGGTAGCAGTTCAAACCATGGCTAAGATTTGCTTGGAAGCAGAATCTTATTTGGACTATGGTGCTGTTTTAAAGAAATTATGGCCGCTGCACCAATGCCTATGAGCCCGTTGGAGAGTCTTGCTTCATCAGCTGTTAGAACTGCCAACTCTGCAAAGGCATCGCTCATCTTGGTCCTGACCAGAGGTGGAAGCACAGCAAAACTAGTAGCAAAATACAGGCCTGTGATGCCAATTCTGTCTGTAGTGGTTCCAGAATTGAGGACAGACTCCTTCGACTGGTTCTGCAGTGATGAAGCTCCTGCAAGGCACAGCCTTATATTTA